>JAMKCH010005133.1:0-61644 GCA_023653785.1 Ophioderma brevispina
AAATGCAATTTACGAAAGGGACGATCACGCGTGTCTGATTTGGTTCCTTGGAGGGTAAACATTTGTTGCAAGCGGGAGCAATTATTAATAATAAAGAAAGAAAGATGATGTTAGAATATTTTTGACAAATAATTATTCGTTAAAAAGCAAAAATCACACAATTTCTTACATATAAGAATGAGAATAAAAGATGATATTTTTTGTTGTTGGCCATCTTAGATGGTGTCATAATGGATGTGCATCCAATTTTATTGTGGTGGATACCGGCTGCACGGCATTCCACCCTCAAATATTAGATGCCCATCTTTATGACACCATCTAGATGGCCAAAACAAAAAATATCATCTTTGTCGCTAATCATTGCTTGAAGACCAGTATTTGTGATATTATGCCTCAAATAACCACTTTTTACCTTCAGACGAATCTGTTCCATCAGGGCATTCAGAAGTTTTCAGGAATTATTATCATCACTCGCAGCTTGTTGGAAACAGAGCTTCACATTCATATGGTGATCTCCTCGCGAGGTTCAGGACAAGTACATGTAGACGATATCTTTCCCTATTTCATCAGGCATGCTCATAGAGTATTTCCTGCTCTGGACTGTATGGACGAACTTAAAGAAGATCAGTGATTTAAACCGACCCTGCACAAGGGTAGGAGTTGCTGTCAGTTCAATCCCGCCATTTAATTTACTGCTAAGATGATTATAAGGGGGCACAGTACACAATGGTCTGCCATTGAAACAAGTGCTTTATGCGCCCTCTTGTATCCGTTATATCTTTGCTCCTGCCTTACCTAGAGCAATGAAATTGCAGGAGAGAATTTGATTCATGTTCGACTTTGTAAACAGTGCTTTTTGAACCTAGATCGACAATGTCAGTTTTGCAAATGAGATTTGAAAATAGCACCCTGTTCTTTCTAGCTCCTGAGCCTCGCAGGATCGGTGTTTCACGGCGGTTTCAATTATGGAGCCGTATCATACGCCAGAAGCTTTTATCCATTTTTTAAATATCAGTTACATATGAATGAATACGAACATGAATGACACAAAAGCAATCTCTAGGACAAATACCCGCCCCAAAACTACACAAATTACCCGCAAATTCTAGGTTTTATAGGAAATCTAGCGGTGAACATAGACTTGTACACGGCGGAGGGATTTGTATGTGCTCCTAATGATTGGCTCTATTGCAGATTGGTGGCACCCTTCCCAGTGGAAAACCATAGGCAAAGACGATGGCAAAGCAAACCCCTATGCCACGCGTTTTGAATGGTAATTTCGCGTGACATGAGAAAGTTCACTTTTGAATTCTGAGAAATGCACCAATTGTGTTTGAAATTAATTATTTTCATAATCATGTAGCTACTAGAGAAAAAAACGTATACATATTCTGAAAGGATATTTCACAGGATCCAAAAATAACTGACATTGTTTTTCATGTGGGGTTAATGGTTAGAGAGAGATTGCAAGTAGAAAGTTGAGATTTTTGATGAAAAAAATGCTGAGCTTCATGGAACGTTATGTTTCATCTTATACCCACATCAAAAAAGAAATATCTTTGAACACTACAGGGCTAGAGCTTTCCAAAAAATTGATACGTTTGACTATGCTACATGCTATAGATTATCTGTGGCACAAACATCTTGTCGACATGTATGAAAAATGTACCTTTTTTTCAATTTACAAGGTAATGATTAGAATAATGTTATCCAGCACAATTGCTCACACAAAACATGTTAATAATGTTTTCCAACTGATTGATAATGAAAAATGTACCAGGTTTTTTTCAAATTCTACAATGTAATGAAATTAGAATTAATGTTATCCAGCACAAATTGCACAAAAACATGTAATAATAATGTTTTCCAACTGATTGATTAATGAAATTTAACCAAATTCCTAGAGCTTAACCTTTTATACAATTAGGAGTAGATTAAAGAAGTCTTGAAGTTCCGTGGAAATGGCAAAATGATGTCGCATTCATCTACAGACTTAGAGGTACAACTCTGGTTATTTTTTCTTGTGTTTGGAATCCACACCCACAATAAAGATGTTTCCTTTTCCTTGGGCCACTGTGGCTTCATATTTCTTATAAAACCACCAGCCTGGTGGTTTTTGATAGCTACTTTTGAAGAGGCCAAGATATTCCTCATTGCTTTAAATTTTTAGTGTCAATTTACAGTTTCTACCTTACTTTTAAAATAACTGTCTGCACACTTAATAAAACTTAAAAGTTTTAAAGTATCTTTATGTGAAGATTTTCCTCCCAACCAGTGCACATCAACAAAGTCAGAATATACATTGTATAGTACACCATCACAAATTCCATCGCATCATATGTCGCTGTTTTGACCGTATCTATTTTCCCATTTTGAGGGTCCAACATTTACTTTATTCAGTTGCCAAGTATTAAAAAATATTCAGTTTATTCCATATTAACCATGCCATGCTTAATAAGCTTCAAATAAACTGATTTGATTAAATTTAGGAAGTAGCACATGTTTATTAGTAAAGTAGGGATTGTTATTCCAAATTTACCGCGTGGGAGCCTCTCTCCACCCTGTCCTAATGATCATAACTTCAGAAGTTTACATGTTATGTGCTACTTAAAGTGTCATTTTAGAGATCTCATCAAGATCTTTAATTTTGATATGTAAATTTTGTCTATGTAGTAATAAAATATGTGAATTACGATTGGTACAAAAGCATCCAAAAAAATGTGGCCCATGTCACGGCTCCACCCTAGCAGACTACCCGTTCCAACACATGGCCCTATTCTTCTGGATTGAGATCTATAAAAACTTGTAGTCTCCCTTGTTCATTATCATATCTACGGCAGATTCAAACAGACCTGATCATGTTTGTGAAGTATTTTGATGTACATGAGTTTCGATTTACATCAAATTTTTGTTATGTTTTAGGATACACAAATTTGGGTTCATTGATATTTTTAATTTCATTAAAAAGCCTCGTCACAGAACTCCATAATTTACCGGAAATAGTCAAACTTTTGGTACACTTTTTTTAAAAAAAACTACTATTTTTTCTCATATTCCCTATGAACTTTTAGGCTAAAGGATGTTTGGTTTTGGGTGTTAAAAGTAAATGTACCCCATTTTGGTTCAACCAATATTATTTTAAAAGTACTCTATGGGGATTACCAAATCACCTTTTTAGCTCTCACCTCATAACGTTGAAAAAATCCCGGTTCTGAAAGTTAAGATGGTGTTTGGGGTGATAGGGTTAATTCTATCAAGATGAACACTTATATACTTAAATCGGAGGACTATCACCATTTAATAAGCAAGCTTGATCTTCCAGTTGAAATTTTTACATGGCAATCAGGGTGTAATTAGCAGTGGTGTTTTGTTGTAGCCAGCTTTTTTTCAGGGGGGGCAGGGCAACGGGGGGCAACATATATTTTCAGGGGGAAAGCATATATTAAATTTGTTAGTATAGTATATGGCCGATGTAAATCACTAATTTCAAGTGGGGCAAGAAGGGGGGCAAGATTCCCACATGGGGCAGCGCCCCCCTCTGGCTACGCCACTGGGTAATTAGAAATTAGTATTCAAAGATAGCTGCATGGCCTGCATTAAAACACGGATTGCAGAAATTCAAACCAATCACCTCAGCGTGGAGTGCTTTGTACATAGTTTTAAAAAAATGTTACATGAATGTACAGCGGTACTTTTAAGAAAGCTAACAGAATTGAAGTCTATGAATGATTGTAGTACAGATTTACAACAAAGATTTGTGCATTCAGTGTATCTCCAAATCTGATTAATGATACATACAGGTTAGGTAAACTTTAAGATGGCACATGGGAACATTTGCAGAAAATACAAAATGTCAGTTTGCTCGCAAATGATAGCTAGGCCTTTGAAGAATAAAGATAATTTCACGATAAAAATAACAACCCAAAAGCAGAGCGGGACATTAATAACGGCCTAAAGCATCAAGGCAATTTGTAGGCATAATTTTAAGTGGCCATAAGCGTTAATCAACAAAATGTGTCTCTACATGAATATCATGACTCATACTCATTTGATGATTCAAACCACAAGGTCAAGACCGGTCATTCAAACAAGGTGCATACAATGGAATCAACTCTGGCGTGTGTTTTTCTGTGTTACACGCCATTCGCGCCGTCTGCAAATTAATGTCGCGGTGACTGGCCATTAATTATAAATCATTCTTTCGTTTGCTGACCCATAAGCTCGCTGCTTTGGGCTTATTATTTGAGGGTGGGGCTAATGTATAAAAGAGCTTGTATAACCATATAAATATATCAAATTGAAAAATCTACAGGGTTGGCACTATTTTCAAATGTGCCCAGTGTCTCTTTAAGTGTGTGTGTGATCTTCAATTTGTGCTTATAGGTATCCAGAGGCCAGGGCCATCAAGAGAAAGCTCATCGTCACGGCAGGGCCAAAAGCAGCGGGTAAACATTACCATGCATTTTGAGAGTCTCTGTACAGCCAAGTCTGGCGTATACTGTGGACCACTCAAGCTATTAGCCATTGAAGGTGCATGAGATAAAAAATGAAGGGTGAGAAGTCATCTTTGTTGTATTCTGAAAGGGAGTCGAACTTTGATCAGGTTGAAACCAGGGTTAGTCCTACAGGAGTGGACCTTTTTTATTCCAACATACTCTAAAATGTGCTGTAACGAGTGAGAAATTCCTCATAGATGGGCGAATACGGACACTGCAGAGGGAATTTTCTACCCGTTACATTTACCTTTCACAGTATTTTGAAAGAAAAAAAGGTCCACTCATTGGACTAACCCTGGGTTTAAACCAGATCTAAAGTTAGACTCCATTTCAGAATCACAGCCTTTATGTTTACTATTCTAGAGAGTTGTTATTGTTCTATTGGAGCTAAGCCCTTGGATATATTTTGTTGGTTGCTTGGCAGTTAATGCAGGGGGGTAGGACACGCAACCTAAACAGCAACAGCAATTCAAAATGACATAACTCCGTCAGGTGCAGTCTTTTTCAATGATTACCATAGGAAGGCCGCTGTACGCGTATCGAATGGTTACACACACACTTGACTAAGAATGCATGGTCATGGATATTTAAATCTTAAATGACCGTTATTGGGAAATTACACTGTTTTGCAGCGAGGTTAATCCACTAACCTCGGTGGGTTTTGACATATAATTTTTCCTAAAATTACCATGGATATTACTAGATCTTTGAAGAAGTTTAAGAGTTGATTTCGTAAGTCACTGAGCAGAGACTGGATAGTAAATGCACATAACAGTTTCCAAATTACCGTTGGAAATCCCCATGCCCCAATCGAGCAGGTCGTGTCTTTTCCCCGCCGCACCCCCCACCACCCCAAGGTAATGAGTAATGAATAAATCAGAGATATGTAGGAATGTTGGTATGGTTTACACAGATATTATATATCAAGCAACTGATTGGTAATCAGAGGGCGCTATCTAAGGTTGAGTACCATATGAGCCAATCAGACAATTGTATCATAGGTGGTAGTGCCCAGGGGTTAAAGACACTATCGGTGATTCTCCCGAAAGAGTCAAATATGTGAAATTTGGAAGAATAGCTTAAAAGTGTAGGATAAGTCTGTAGAATCTTAATAAGTTACTTTTTCAACTGCAGAATTGCCAGAAAAGGAAGAAAACAGCAGTGTTCAAGATTCTTGATTCTCATTCACTTATGTGTTGTGTGACTGTCCGTACGGACAGTAATGACAAGTATATCCGATTTTGTCCTATCGTTTGCTTCTGGTCATTATCAGTTGCAGGTATGTTGTTTAGGGTACTGTAAATTGTACAGGACAGCAAAAATCTGATTTTTTATTATTTTTTGATCTTCTCATGTAGCAAAATCACTGATAGTGCATGAAACACCTGCTGTCCTTATACTGAGAGCCCCCAAATTTTCCGATAAAAATGTTCAAATTCCGCTTAATTTTTTCAATTTTCGCTTTTTCCCACAAGTGCCCTGAAAATGTATTTATAACTTAATTCCTCAGTGACCTTGCAAAATCATGATCGATTGAACCGACTAAATATACAAGTACATAAATCATGCTTACACCGTAAAGTACTTGGTGCAGACTTGCGTGGTGGCACTTTCAAAAGGTGTAATGTCAATTGCTAATTACATAATGGCTTGACCCCCTAGTAAAACATAGCCAGCCGCCCAGTTCACACCGCACATGTGGATTCTTACCATCGTGGGAAAATACCAACGATCTATTTTTAAGCGCGAGACTGCGCAAAGGGACGTCCTTGCAACACTGCCTCATTTTCAGAAAACATGGAGTCGGGTCGATCGTGAATTGTGATCGCAATAAAAGAGAGTCAAAGACGAATGGATTCAAGTTTGTTAGCGATCGTCTTTGATATACATTCTGATGGCCTATCACGTTCTAAATCAGGTGGGGATTTGGAGTGATGGGTGTACAAATTGCCTGTACAAGCATTGCTCTTTTGTTTTAATTAGAATCCAATGTAATATATTTTAGTATTACTATTTTTAATAGGGAAATGAAAACATTTAATTTTTAAAACTTTTCTCAAATTGCATTTTTGCGTTTAACCTCAAATTCCATCCACCCATTTTCGCGAATTTCCGCAATGCAGAAAACTTGGGGCTTTACCTTATCCACCCCAGATCAATTTTGGGCCCAATGGAATAAGCCTTCCTCAGAGCTTTAATCTTGGGTTATCTAGGACATTAATTTCACATAATCAAGTAACAAAATCCTTTTCATAGCTGCACCCCACAAGTCTAACACCATGCTTGAATGCCTTTTTGGTTCTCACATTGCTGGTTTCACATGCTTTCTCACTCATTCACCTCCCCACTCAATTACTCGGGAGGGCGGCCAGAATCCACATTTTTTCAGAACGTCGCCATTAGTTTAACACGTAAAAGCGAACTTGACGACAATTCTGAATTTTTTTATATGTTGTCAAGGCAATAGTTTCTTATCCAAAACCTGTTTGGAGTTGAAGTAATCACTCCACTGGAAGGGGTTATTTCTTATTTTTTTGTATGAATAAACGAACGAGACGATGTCGTATGTGGGTCATGGGAACACCCACTACGTCCCACCTCAAGCACCCAAATGGTTTGTGGGTTTGCATTATTGCTGTAATTTCTTTTGAATTTTTGGTGATTTCCTATAATGATGAGCTTGGTCCGCCACCGCTGCATCAACATGGAACTGGGTGTCCATTCATTTGTGCTGCACAGTAAATATAGAAGTTGTCCAAGTGAAATATGGAAAGTTGCACCACCACCACAATTAATCTGAACATACCTAATTAACATATTTGCAAATGCTGTTTCATCAATTGAATTTGAGCATTTTTTTGATGTACCTTGAATGGGTTGATCCTAGGTGGGGTACAGTACTTTACAGGTTTGGGGAAATTTGCGGTCAAAGGTCATGTATGGCACCTTGAGGTCATTAAGATCTGGTGCACAAAATGAACATTTGTTTGCATTTCTCGACCCACAGGCCCGCAGCCAGGATTTTTTCTGGGGGGTGCGGATTTTTCAAAAGTGGAACCTTTTTGCCCAAAATGTGGACCCTTTGCACAATCTGGGTGGTGTAAATTTGGCAAAAGTGGGACAAAAGCCCAAGAACCCCTAGGTTTTTTTCTAGCTCGCTTCGCTCGCACATATCATTTTTTGTGGACCTTTTGGAATTTTTGGAGATTGGTGGTACCCTCGCACCCCCCTTTCTACGGCCCTGCCTCGCACATGTCATTTTTAAACACGAGTGGGTCGGAATCATATAAGGTGATGAGCTTTCCGATTGTAAGCTGTGTATGAATGACTTTCTGAAAGCAGGTAATACAAGAAAGCATGCATGTTTTAATTTGGCAGATCACAAGTTACATCAGTGCCCTTTTGCACGGTATGTTTTTCATTTTTCATTTCTAAAATAAATTTGTTTTCTGCAGGGGATCCTGTGTGACATGGTAACTGGGGAAGAAAGAAGATACGCTAGGACGGATGGCTTGCCATCTGACCACATTGCCTGCACTGTGGAGATGACCAATGTTGCTCAACCATGTAAGTCTCTAAACCAGTTGCACTCCAGTGATTGTAGTATGGTAGTAAGTGCCTTATATTTTGAGGTGTGTTGCCCTGACTGCTGTATACTTATGGTGACATAATGAATAGAGGTGGGCTATAGAGGGTCATATTTGGGTCATAGTTTCAGATCACTTCGAACACAGGCTAGAATGATGACTTTAATGATGCTTATCCCATTTTCGAAGAAAAAAAATTAAAAAGTGCGAAAACCAGGGTGCCCCAACAAAAAATCCAAAATGGCCGCCAAATTGGCCCAGAATCATATTTTTGACCATAAGCTTTTGTTTAATCACCTTCCTTTTTTTGGCAATACCCATGTTTTGGCCTACAATGAATCATTCTATGCAACTTCCATCTCACCACGATGTTTCGTTTTTTCAATATTGCAGTTTTAGCTTAAAATTGGGCTGGGAGGGCGCTTTCCAAAAAGTACACGTCATATCAAAAGTTTTAAATTTTAACTGGTGGATTATCATCAGAATTGATGATTCATAATTTCCTAAAGATTAGAGCTGTGTAACACTTACCATTTTCCCGTGGCATCATTTGATAAAACACTGTCATTGGAATATACAGGGGTCAACAAACTTTCTTATGTGTGTGATTCAATGGAGGGCATTTTTATGACATTAAAAAGCCTACAGTTTAAAACCGTAAACACCATGTAAGTCAAATTTTCAGCTAGTGTTCATAATAAAACTCTCTTCAACTTTTTGAATGTCATTTAAAATCAACATTTTCAATATGATGCGCATTTTATGGGAAAGCGCCCTCAGCTCAATTTTAAGCAAAAACTGCATTTTCAAGAAAACGAAAGGCTATGGCGAGATGAAAGTTGCATAACACAATTCCTAATACCCCATAACTTGGGTATTGCCACCAAAATTAAGCAAATTGAACAAAAACTAATTGAGTTATGGTCAAAAATCAAATTTTTGACAATTTGGCAGCCATTTTTGATTTTTCAATGGGGCACCCTGCTTTTCGCACTTTTTAATTTTTTTCTTTGAAAGTGGGATCAGGGTGATTAAAGTCATCAAATTAGCCTGTGTTCAAAGTGATCTGAAACATTGACCTTCTATGGTGCGTGGTAAATGGTGCGCCCGTAGGCGGAGTGCCCATCTCTCTGTCTTTGGCGTTTGGACCAGACTCCCTCATATAATATTGCTGTGGGGGTTCGCCACTCCTCCCGCACAGCGAGTCTGTTTTGCATTCCCAGCATATGCCGGTACCCATTTATACTCCTGGGTGGAGAGGCAAGCGAGGTAAAGTGCCTTGCACAAGTGCACAACACATTGGCGACAGTGGGGCTCAAACCCACACCCTTATGCTTATGAGTAGGGGTGGGCAAGTATGAACTTTTTTTTACAAATCTCTTGTAAAACGAGCATATTCTATGGCCATTTTGGCTCTTGAAAATGAATCAGGCAAGCTTTTTCACTCAAGATAAAATTTTAGGTTGGTTCCGTCAAGTTTAAATTTTGTACATGAAGTCTATAGGGCTTTTCAGCTACTTTGGAAAAACAAAAAACAAACATGAACTTCATCCTGGATTTTGCTAGAAATTCACCAATAGGTGCTTTATAGGTTTAGGCAAATAATTGTCAAAGAAAAAAGTAGCAAATTTATTCTGAATGGCAGAAAATATATTTTTTCCAAAATTCTCTTCAATTGAGGCAAGGCAATGCACAGAACAACCAAAACAAGACCACTAGTTTGTGAGTGAGTGAAAATTGAAGGAGTCTATTGTTGTAAGGTCAAGCCTTTGCAACCAGTTACATAACTTGCTATACTCTATTCGTGTTGATACGTTCGTCCCCCTGGAGTTTTGGACCTATTCCAATAAGTTGGAGAGGGGTCAACCTAGCTTTACCGGGAAAATGAAAGAATTCAAATGCACATGCCACACCGGATTATCTTGGAGGACACCGGTCATTTAACTCACTCACCTGCCACTAAATACAATTTCATTCATGTATGGAAATGCACTATAGTGTATTTCAGACCTTAACATTGCTCTCAATAACATGATTAACAGAAGTCCCTGCGCCTCATTGAATTTTTCACCTCCGCAAGAATGGTACGGGGTCACATATCAGATGAATCGAGTATAATACCTGTGAATGGTACTGGGGTGTTTTCATACCAGCATGTGCATGTGTGGTACTATTGTTAACATATATAGTAGCAGGCAACTCATTTTATGTAAAGAGGTGTATTCCTGTTTCTATAAATAATTTAAACCAGTAAGTGAAAGTTGCAGCTGTGCTAATGAGTGACTACACTCCCTCTGCAAGGTAAAGACATTTTTTCTTTATTCTAGACAATCAGAAACTTGGTTATTTTGGAAACCTTACAAAGGGAGGCAATATACCTAGCACATGTGCATGTTACATGGTTGTCATTAGTTTGTATGTGGCAAATATTGGCAGATAACTAATTTAACCTCAAAATCCCATTGACTTTATGTACAAAATTTAAAATCCATGGAACCAACCCAAAACTTTATCTTCAGTGAAAAAGCTTGGTGGATTCTTTTTCAGGAGCCAAAATGGCCATAGAATTCACTCGATTTAAAAAAAAAAGTTGTAAATTGCCCATCCCTATTATAACGCGAGCGCTGATCCACTGCACCACATGTGCCCCTTCTATAGCCCACCTCTATTATGAAGGTTGCCAGTTTGAAGTTAGCTCTGCACATTTTATTACCCCCATTCCTCTATCAGGATATGGAAAGAAAAAAAGAGGAATTTGGTATTTTCTTCCTTCAAATCTTGTGCAGGCTAGTTAGAAATGGATATGCCTATAGTAGTCGCTAAGGCTTATAGGAAGGGCTTCCTAATGTGTGGCCTGCGGGCTGCCTCGGGCTGCCACGGCTACTCAGAAAGCGTTTGTGTGGCACGCTGGTTCATCAAAAATCTTTAAAGAATTAAAATGTGAAGGGATTAAAAAATGACATAGTTACGCGTTTCATAAGAAAATGAGAGTTCAGCTTTTTTTTGGCATTCCTCACTGAGAGCATGCAACATGCATCATTCATACATATTTTTCTGATGGTTATTCCCTTAAGTAGAAAAAATCTATGAGACGAGAAATATAATTTACAGGATGGGGGAGGAGGTATTCAAATAGGAGTTTCAAATTTCATTGATACACATGCTTGTACTTGTATATAAAACATGGAATTCTTAGTATATAAACAACTTATTATAAGGTATGAGTCACAGCTGTGACCACCGAGAGCAAGTGTTGGGAAAGCCTGCCCCTCATACAGATCTGTGTTTGGTGTGTCTGCAGAATTGCAGAAGGCACATAGGGATTACTCTGGTAGTATGTCTGTGTGTAGTGTATTTTGTGTATATGTGTCTGTGGATCAAAATGTTAACCCTTAATATATGCTGTCGTAATGAGTTCGTAAGGGTACGATGATTGGTAACTTGGTTTTTTGGAAAGGAAGGGGATGGGTGGGGTGAATTGTTGGTGACTCCGGTGACTTTGGCTCCATTACAAACCGCGACGCGCAGACGACACTCGCGCGTCAGGACGCGATGTATTTTTTTTTTAAATCTCGACCATATCAATGCCCATCCAGATGTTTGGGCACCATTTTAAAATGTATCGTGGTGAGAGAGAGAGAGAGTGTGTGGTGTGTCATGCGTGCGCTTGTGCATATGTGCGTGTGCACTTATGGGGACCATTATGTTTTGTGTGTGTTCCTTCACGATGAGGTAGCTATATAGATGAGATACAGATGTTACGAGATCCAGCTAGAGGATGGGCATGGACAAGGGCTCCTAGGTCAGATATTATTAATTTGAATCTAAAAGTGCCAACATGTTGATTCCACATTGAATTATTTTTATTCCCCCCCCCAAAAAAAAAAAAGATTAGTGCCATTTTTTTTAATTAGGAGAGTTTCTGAAGCATGTTGCACACAGTTAACATGATAAGATACGACTTCGGATTGCTTGATACTTCATGTAATGGGTAAGGTGGTCTGTATAGATGAGGTGACATTTCCCATATTTACAAATAAACACAAGTTGCACCCTGGTCTACTGACATGTAGAGGTGCGAAGATACGCCCATAAGTTACAGCATTCAATAGCCTTATCACACCTGATTGAGCACGAATTTTAAAAAGCAACAGCCCTGCAGGCCTTCACGCACATACTGCCGGACATTGCTTTGTTCGTGCCCGCGTGACGTCACTGTCAACTTCATCTAAGGATACAATAAAAGTCATCTTCGGTTCACAAGTTTACCTGAGAACGATGTTGTTTTTCTCATACCAATATATACATGATCGGTATGTGATTAAAATACTTTATTCTGATGCAATCAGCTAGGAATGCGATGAACACTTTGCGTAACAAACATAATTATGTTCCCATTTCCAACTCAGCCACCGTGGTCTTAGTAGTATACTATGACGTCTGTTCTAGATGCCGAAAGACACCGTTTTCGAATCCAGCTGGAAGTACTTTGTTTTCACATGGCTCGTGTGCACCGGCCCTTTGGGACAGAAAAATTGTTATTCAAAAAGTTTTTTGTTGCCAAGTAAGCTTGGGAATCATCATCATCATCCTTTGGCTGCGGAGCAGGCGGATTACAAGATTTCTCCATGTACATCTATCTTTGGCAAATGCGGCTATTCTGATCAGTGTTCATGCCTTTACCATACCCTAGCACACGTTGACTGTAGCTAAATAAGAGGTGCGTGAACGTCCAGGTCTCCTTTTGCATGAGGTGGTATGGTTATGTAGAGAGAGTTATCTTCTAGCAGGCTCTTCTCTGGCGACGAAGGCTGTGGTCCAAGGAAAAATCAGCTTGCGCTGTCTTACAAGGTGTATAAGAGGCTCCGTGTTAGTCATTGAATATAAGATGGTGTTTGAGACCATGCTTGGGAATGGATGTTAATAATGCTGTGGATATGTATTGTTACAAACATTAATGAAAGGCTGAAGGGTTTTTCATTACATTTTTCTCTGTTTGTTGGCGTTTTGTTGATGGGGAAAAATATTGATCTTGTCTCTTGTCGTTGTTGAGATGTACACAGTGGTTCATTTGAATTTAAAGGTGCAACGAGAGATTTCACATATCAGGTGTACCTTAAAAAATCGAAAGCACTGATTTTTGCCCTGGTGTAAAGCTTTCCATCAAAAATATCCCCATCTAAAAGGATTAAGCTGAGAAATGTTTCTTTGGTACAAAATTTGTGAAATTTCGAATTTCGTATAGGAGCAAATACAAAATTCAGCCTATGTTTTATATTGAAAAATAAGCAAATCAAAACTGCCTTTTTTATCTCTTTTAAGACATTTCTGTAGCCAAATATAAGGTAAGAGATTTATTGAGTGTCTAATCTATATGAAATTACTATTATAACACAATATTTGGGTGCCTCAAAATCTCTCGTTGCACCTTTAAAGGAGAACACATGCAGCGAATAATATATTTATTGACCCAATATTGAGTGGTTTCATTGAAAAACAGAATTATATTAACCATAACAATGAATTAAAACCATCTAGTCTGACCATGCACTATTTAAAATTAGCGCCATTGTATAACGTGTTATGCGATACCGCCAGCACATTTGCGTCATACATGCCATAGGAAATACACATTATGAGAGTGTTATGTGTGAAGGTGTATGACGTTACTGTGCTGTCCGTTTTGCATAACACATATACATATCCCATATACACTAGTGCGAATTTCAAATAGCATATGGTCAGACAAAATGTCTTTAATTCATTTTTCTGGTTAGTATGGTACCTTTGTTCATGAAACCACTTGATATATGTTCAATAATTATTTTTATAGCATATATTATATAAGTTATTCTTAGTACGAGTTCGCCTTTAACAACACAGCATCTGCAGTATCTGATGTCTGCAGATTTGATCTTGCTAGCTGACCTCGCATCATAAAGTATGCAGGCGTAAAGGTGCAGATTTGTTTATTTCTAATGAAGTACTGTAGATCGCCTTATTGAAGTGGTGGTTCTGGCAATGTTTAAAGAGACACTGGCACATTTGAAAAATAGTGCGCTCTCAAGATTTTTCAAAATTGATATTTTTGCATTGTTGTAAAGCTTTTATATACATTAGCCCTCGACTGAAATGATTAAGACCAAATCAGCATCCTTATGGGTATACAGAACGATTTTATAATGAATGTCGCCGGTGACATTAATTCAGCAGACGACGGAAATGGCGTTTAACACAAGAAAACGCACGCCGTATGCATGCTTCCCATGGCAATGAAACGCTTTGTTTGACCAGTCCGTGAACTTTGTGGTTTTAATATCAATGAGTACGAGTCTATGATATTCATGTAATATACACATTTGTTGATTAAAGTAATGGACCATGTCTTTAACCTCTTATTAACGTCCCTATCTGTTTTTTGAGTATGTTATTTTTTGTGTAAAATGTATCTCTATTCTTCCAATGGCCTAGACTATCATTTGAGAGCAAATTGAAGACATTTCATATTTTGTGAAAATTTGCCAGTGCCGCTTTAAGTGTAAAAAAATAGCTTAAAACTTCATTGGCTTATTATACTCGATTCGCGCTGATATAGGGACAACCTGTACTTTTTTACGGGTGAGAGCTGTTTGTGAGGGGCGCACAACAATTAAACTTTGCAACACTCCAAGTCTGTGCGTTCTTAATACTGTGTGCTATACGGTCAATACGATGTGCAGTAGTCAAAACATAGAGGGTCCTGGTAAAAGTAACGTATACGTTAAAATGTGAAATACTACCTGGATAAGGCAGGTGCGCTATTGAATTCTGAATTGGTACACAATTTGATTCGGCGCTGTCCCAACCACAATGATATGAGGCCTCACATTAATTTCCTACAGTAGGCTAAACAAACAAGGACTAATAAATTAATCATGTTCCAATCATGATGTCCAACCAATGAGGTTTCATACTCCTTAATAGTTGAAGCACGTTAGATAAATATTGGAAATGAAACCTTGCGTCTAAAGGACATTAAAAACGCAAAACACAGCTTTGTACTAATGTCGCCTAATAAACTTATTAGTCTAAAGAATTCGGAGAATACTTTTCAGTGCTACATATAGGATCAGTGTTTTAGAAGGGCCCATACAGTTAAACAGACCGCCCTATAGTGCTCAGTAGGCATCTAAAATTATTTTAATATGGCTCTAACGAGGATACAATGATGATGTGAAGAGATTTTAATTGCTTAAAAATACCGTTTTTTAATAGTAAAGTAATGTGAATGATTTATAATATTTGTAGGGGAACTGTTACAAAGTTCAATTCAGGAAAGTACAGTAAAACAAAATTAAGTTTTCCTTTCAAGACACTTTTTATTCTTAGGCAGCGAAGTGACTTCTTGGGTAGATTAAAATGCTTCTTCCCTATTTCACTAATTGATATGACCCAAAACTTTCCCCAGCCATATATCAGGTGCACATCGAGTATACGAAAAATAGGTTTTGCAAGGGGAAATAATCTGATTTCTCACAGGGAGGATGGAATAAAATTGTGTTAATGCAGTGCGTGTATGTAAAAAAACAAAACAAAAGTATCAAAATTTGTTCTCCCCATTTCATTTCAGGTTTATGTGCTGAAGAGATTCACCTGTGGTGGGGAGACTGCAGCCGTTGATATGTGAATACAGTTGCCTTGTATTACAGTGGATTGACGGTTGAAGTCAGAGAACTAACGAGGTTGACCACCCCTACAGATCTAGGATAAGCCAATTGGAAGGGACAATTCCACAATTAAAGGTCCATCAGGGGGGTTAAGAGTGCCAACCTAACCAGCAACAGAGGAATTCAAAAACGGTAAACTGACGGGTGCTGTCTGTTTCAAAGAAGTACCGGTAGGAGGGCGCTCTTACGCTATCGAACGGTTACACACAGACTCGACTAAAGACTAGGCCTGTCCCGAAATGTAAATCTAAATGAACGTCTTTATTGGAAATTGTTAGACTTATTTTGCAGCGGGGTTAAAGCCACTAACCCCGAGGATTTGAAGTCAATAAGTTGGTATCAGAAGAAAGCTACTTATTTTTTCGCCATTTACCCTGTGAAATCTTAGGGGGGACTAAAGGATGTTTGGATGGGATGTTATGAGCGAAATATTCCCCAATTGGGTCGACCCAATCTTTAATTTTCACAGAGGTCGCTCTATGGGGATTACAAAATTTTAGGCTAACAAATCAGAGAGGTCCAAACTTGAATTAAAATTGTTCCAAACTGATGGCAAAAACAGTTGAAAAATAAATCGAAACTGAAACACCCCACCTGTTTTCATTATTTTATGTACCCAAGAGTGGTAGTGTTCCTAATTACTATGCGCCATTTTAGTGGTTTACCAAATCGATTTTGCTGACTGTATGGCAGCTTCTGGCTGTCGAAAAAACGGCAATGATAACGCAAAAAAATACACCGCAAAAATCGAAGCGATGAACAACCGATTTTGAAATTAAAATCTGTAATCGGTTATAACAGATATGAGGGTGATCGGTTAGACACTACTTGCGATAGGTTCATCTTTAGGTGTCAGGCCCAAAAGGTGTCCATCGCTTTCTTAGCGCGATGGATAGCATCAGAACTGGTAATTTTTACATATATACGATGTAGGTATGTCTTCTAAGCACGGTTCGTTCAAAAACATGTTTATTTATGCCTGGAGAGGAAGATTCAGATTCTTTTTAAAAATTTTATGCGAAGTCAGCGAGGTTTAAGTCAGTTCCATCATGATCAAAGTTTTAATCAGCTCAGATTTCTGGAGAGGCATGTGCATTCTCAGAGAAGTAGCTTCACAAATCCCCAATTTTTGAGCCATGTTGGTAAGTATTTAGATTCGCAGATTATTTGGTGATTGTTGTTAACTTCAATTACAGCAAGACTATTTTATAGGCTATCAAAAAGGAACTTATCTCGAAGTGTGTGGATAGACCTGTGGCTTATAAATCTTGTTCACACATCATAGGAGATTTCCGCGTTTTGATTGGTTGGAGAGCGGTCATAAACAACGTTAATGCCCTGCAGTAATCGATTCTGATCACTTTGGGGGTATGCATGTAAAAAGAGTAGAAGGTGTGTAAATGAGCTATAGCTATTATGGCATATTAGTTGCTCAAAATAAAATTGAAAGCCCAATATACTTGACTATAATAAACAAAATGTATTTTTTGGAATATGTGTTGACATAAAGAGGAAACCCTGCTTTCAATATTTGCATGTTAGTGCACATGCGAAGCACACCCCATTTCTGTCAATGGAACATACATTCGAACATCGATCGTTGCTGTTGTTTCACTGGAAGAGTGAAAACATGACTGCAAAGAGTGACTTGAAGTTGGATTTTGGAGGATTAGGTAAAACATGCAAAATGATGATGTGTGAACGGGTCAGTAATGGAGTTTCAGGAGTAAACGCTTGTTTTGGCCCTCTGGCAGCCGGCGGGGGTCGCTTCGCGACGCCCAGCGCCGGCCTACCCTTCGGGCCAAAACAAGGCGTTACTCCTTAAATCCAGAATGAACCCAATTCCTGATGCAAACCTACCTCCCAACCACCTTTTTTTCTACCATTGTTGTCTTTGCATGAAGCTCGAGCATGTCCGTGCAGGACTGCATCGGGCATTCAGCAAGAAAGAATCTGGTATCAGATAAGCCCGTGATTTGGAGCCATGGGCAAAGGAGTGTGCTGTAATATACGGCATTTGCCACCAGGTTGAGGTTGTGAATCGCATCTTATGGTAATACCTTGATTTTCGTTCCGTGTTGGTTTGGTTTGGTAGATTAATGTTAAGGTGGTTCCCATAGATGGCTCAAGAGTGATTAAATTGGAAGGGGGTGAAATCATTTTTGTCAATAATGGTTATGATAAAACCAATAAAAACATATGATATTTGTCTTTGACAAACATTTGCATGATTTAATGATGGTTTTAGGGTCTGGCATAAATATGTAAAAATCACAAAATACAGAATTGGTTTTAAATTTTTACATTTTGAATTTTTTCCCAAACCCTACATCCAATTCCCATTTTCTTTGCAGATTATGAAAGATTCGCTGCGGGTAGTGTGAAAATGTTCACACTCAATCTATGGATTTTCAACAAAATCTGTTAAATCATGTTTTTTGGGAAAAAATCCCATATCTTATTATGAATATTCTATGATACCCACATCACGGAACTTCATGTAACAGTACATCAGCTTTCCACATCTGCAAGACCTAGAAATAGGATGTAGGGTTTTCAAATGAAAATTCAAAATTAAAAATATGAAAAAACACTGGATTTTGTTATTTTACATATCTGACGGCTAAAACATCATGAATCATGTGATTGTTCCAAATGCTATACGTTGATTGTTTTTTGCTTTTATTATAATACCATCTAGTGACAAAAGTTATTTTCCATTACTATTTTTTTCACTCTTGAGCCACTATGGGACCCACCGTAACCCCTGGGCCTTCATACCAAATTTCTGATGGCTAATTACTTCATATTTTTCATTTCAATAACCAGTTAAAATACAGCTTACAAATTTTTAGATTTAGCCCTCTTCAGCCTACACACTACTTGTTGCTTTTTTGGTTGAAAATCTATATGGATTTTGTTACGAATTAGCATTTAGTGTTTGTTATTTATTATGTTGATGACCTCTGAAATGGATCGTGTTCATGTTCAGTTCGTATAGACTGGATATCTGGTGTATAATAACCTAGCTGCCACATAGCAGAGTGTCCAGCAGTTTTTTAAAACAGCACATTAAATCCTGCAGCCTCATTCTTGTCCACTTAAGGGCACTATCATTGATTTGACTAACTTCATAAAATCTAAATAATCATCAAAAATTCAATAAAAACATCAGATTGTTGCATTTCTGTAACCAGACATTTCCTAATTTACCCTGCACTGTAAGACTCCAAAAGAACTAATAAGGACAAAATCTGAATTTTAGTCATTACTGACCAAACGTATTGATTGGAGATTTGTATCTTTGGAACACTGCCGTTTTCTTCTTTTTCTATCAATTCTACAGTTGAAAAGTAACTTATGATATTATACAGACTTATCCTTCACTTTTAAGCTATTCCTGTAAATTTCAAATATTTTTACTCTTTCGGATAAATCACTGATAGTGTCTTTAAGATTTGGGTATCATTGAAACCTTCCATAATAACTCACATAGACATATTTAGTTAATTAGTTAATTAGCTAGCTTCATCCTTTCTGATAATGATGTAATGTGTAATTACCTCACAAGGTACTGTGTATATTGCACACTGTCTGGCTCCCTGTTTTGGTCTTATGATGTGCTTGCATAGTACATAAGCAAGAGGAAGTGATGTAATATACCATCACCTTGCAAGGTATTATGGTATTGCAAATTGTTTGACTCCCTGTTGTGGTCTTACGATGTGCATGCATAGTACATGAGCAAGAGGAAGTGATTATGCAATCACCTCACAAGGTATTATGGTATTGCAAATTGTTTGACTTCCTGTTATGGTCTTACGATGTGCTTGCATATAGTTCATTAGCTCGTTCACGTAGCGTTGCACGTCATCCGTACCTACCTCCTACAATGCTACCTCTTACAACGCTACGTCCCCAAGTACATTGAAAAAACGGGATGGGTGCGCAGCGGATCCGATGCGGAATAAGCAAATCCAGAATCAGTACAAAAACAGCACTTATTGAAAATCTGTTCATTTGATGTAGTCCTAAATTATATTTATATTATACACACATTGTTTCCTTGACCGATTTTCCATTCATGGTTAAAGGTGCAACGAGAGATTTTAAGTCATCCATATTTTATGTGATATGTAGAGATTTCATATAGATTAGACAATCAATAGGACCCGTACCTTTTGTTTCGCTACAGAAATAACTTTTAAGTTAAAATAAAAGGTGATTTGTATATGCTTGTATTTCAATAGAAAACATAGGCTGAATTTCGTATTTGCTCCTATACGAAATTAGAAATTTCACAATTTTTTGTATCAAAGAATCAGTTCTCAGCCTTAATCCTTTCACATGGGGGTATATTTGGTAGAAATCTTTACACCAGTGCAAAAATCAGAATTTTCATATTTTTAGGAACATCTATCATTTGAAAATCTCTCGTTGCACCTTTAAAATCTGATGATTTTGAAACGGTGATTTCTTAACCGTACAAAATCCCAACATACGCTGGTGCCCTGCGCCTTTATGGCTCAGACTACCCAGTTGTGAAGTGGTGAGAGACCAATGTCGCAGGGAACCAGCGTAATCCCAACATAGCCAGGTCTGAAATTTTTCGGTCATTTTGGTCCCGTTTAGGGTCAACATTTCACAGATGTAAGCATAAGCTGTGCACCGTTTGTATTTTTAAAATCGAGCTTGTAGGGATGCTAAGACATCAAAGTTTTCATATATGCACAGATTTCTTGTCATAGAGGATCGTAAGTATACTAGCTCATAGTGATCGCCTTGTCTTAAACCTAGCTACCTTATCATTTATCATCTTTTGAATATTTGAACTTTGAACTCTGCCATAAAAAAAATTATGTATATTTTTGTTGTTGTTGTTGTTTTCCATAGGTACCAAGCTCGGCCAAGCCAAGATGTTCAATGACCCAGATCACTCATGCAAAATACTGGTGGCCACAGATGCCATTGGTATGGGTCTCAATTTGTAAGTTAACTCCTCTTTGAATTAATAACAATTACTGTAATTGTAAAAGTTGGGCACAATCATTCTTGAAGTTTAAATAGTGGGTGTATACGGGATCATCATCATCGACCACAGTCGACCATCATCATCATTAATCAGACATCAGCATAGCTAGATTTCCAAGCTTTGCGGTCCTCCATGAGACAGGCAAGTTCAGATGTGTTCTCTAAGCCGGTGTCCTCAAGAAGGACCTGGACGTAGGTTTTGTTTCGTGCACCCGACGATCCATGTCTGGGTTCCCAAAGCAGAAATCTGCTTGCTGCCTCTTCTGTGTGACGATAAAAATGGCCGGCAGCAGCCAATCTGCGATGTCTTATTTTAGAGGTGACTTTTGGAATATCGCCATACAGCTCCATTTTTGGTACTTTGTCCATCCAACTGATATTTAGTGCAGCTCTAAGTAATCTGGTGTAGCATCCATCCAAACTTCTTTCCAGTTGTATACGGGATAGGACGGTTAAAGGGGCGTTCCTGTGATCTAGCACTCCAAGAAAAGATTAATTGATTCTGATGGTGCATTTTGGTGTGAGTCAAATGTTGTATCCTCCCGGTGTTCACCGACAGAAAATACAAATGACACATTTCTCCTGAGTGTTCGAACATGCACGTAAGATAGCATATATACTATACTTAGGCCATCGATTCAGACGATTTAAAAATCTCACTTTTTTTTTTGGTAAGTTGGGCGGGGGTGGGGGGAGCTGTGATCATGAAATGCCCCTTCAATGAACACAAGGACTAACTGAAGATATATCTTTCTCACATTGTTTGGAATGATAAACTACAGTCACATTTTAATAAAAGCTGACAAAATATTTTGTTTTCTTAGTAACATCTACCAAGCTGATTGATTATCAATGGGAATAATACTTGCTTTTGCCATTGGTTCTTTAATTGCCACAGTGTATTAAGAGAATTATCTTCTATTCAATTACACAACCGTCCATTAATGAGAAGGGGGAATTACATGTGGAACCTTTGTCTACTTCTCAAGGTTGGAGTTGAGGGGCTGTGTTATAATATGTGTTGCTCTACAGCTTGTTGTAAGGGTATGTGGTGTATGGGATTACTGCTGGCATGTATTTTTTCGTCTTTTCACTGGAATTTAGAAAAGTTGTCTAGGCCTAATGTATGTAGTTTACCTGACAATGCGCTAATCCTTCCACTGTGTCTGAATTTTCCTGGGACAGGCGTCCACACCACCAGCGAACAACTAAACATTGTTTCTAGATTTTCTCCATAAAAACTCTATTTAATGGAGGTCACGCTCGTTTTTACCAACTTACGGTTTACACTTGTAAACCCTTTGTAATAATATTCATAATTTGATGTGAAATTCCCTGTAACAATATTAAAAGTAAACCAAAAGGAAATAGCATACTCACCACCAAAAAATCAGTAAAAAAACATGTTATTTTACCTGCATCCATTATGATTGTACCCATTTCTACTAAACGTAACACCTAAGTTTGGCGTGAAATTTGACATATTTTTTACGTTCAGGTCATTTTTAATTTAGAATATTAATAGGTGACTCCTGCTTTTTCAGTGATCTGAACAATTAATATCTTTTAAAATGGGAAAAAGAGAACAGTATATCAGGGGCTTCGGCACGAGTGTATGATGCAATGAGTACTTGGGTGCGATTGTTGTACGTAGGTACATAGGAACCAATGCAAGTGAGCTTGAGCGTAGGTTGTAAATGTTATGAATCAGCTGTTTTTTAAATATTATTATTACAACACAGCTTATATAGCAAAGGATAGTATTTTAAATGTGAGCTACGGTGTGAGTTGGATCTAAAAAATAATGATATCCCATAATTGCAGGGGGCGAAGTTTCATCACTCATGTTCGGCGGTGCGGAGATGTATGGTACGCCGGTCAGGGAAGATGATGAGTGCTAGAGTGGTGCTAGGGAAACATTGTTCATTTCCTGAGTTGTTCGCTGGTGGTGTGGGACAGGGTCATGTTATTTTTTTTTTCAGCTGGGTATCCTGGAAAAATGAAAAAATCTCCTTGTGTTTTTTTTTAAAACACAAATTAAGTTCATCCAACCCCGGATCGCCAACAGATCGTCGGTGCGGGAGGATTGCCTGTGGTGTCCCGTTCGGGCCCTTGGGTAATAAAAGTGCAAAACCGCTCACTCTCTGGGCTCGCACAACTCTTTTTTTTGTCCTCTGCTTCCCATGGGCCACCGCCTCTCAAACTACACTACCATGATGGCTGTACTATGCACCTTGTGTAAGGTGTGCGTGTATGTGTAAACTGCGTTGGAAGGAACAGTATTTCCGGCTTTTACGAATTTACGAAGTTGTCTAGGCCTAATGTATGTGTAGTAGTAGTATAACATTCTTTATTATTCAGGGTAACTCAATTCAGTTTGTACAAAAACTGTACCACTTGTTCTCTCCATAGACCCTGCTACAGATTTTACCATATGACATGACAGATATTTACAAACTAAACTTATATAAGAAGACTATTTTACAATTGCAATATAAACTACATGAATATAAAACAAAGATTTTAACAAACAGCCAATTAAATTGGAATAGAGTTGAAGGCATAATGATCAAATAACTGGATTTGGACTTGAAAACACATTTAAAGTCATGAATTCAAATTAACTTTCGAACATCAGATGAAAGTCTGTTCCACTCTGATTCACCTCTATAATAAAATGTCCGCATTGCCTGCATTGTTTATTCCAGGTGGCAAGACAAGGGTAGTCACCTGCATGAAACTAACCACAATGGCTGGTATTCCTCAAAGGGAGTCACGACTTAAATATAACCCAGACCCGAAGATTCTCCCAAAACAGCGTAACCAATAATTCAGGTGCCCAAAAGTATTAAAGGAGCAATATGTACTTCATTACAAGTTTTGGTCACCCACCATATTTGGGTTTTACTACGAATCGTCGTATTTGGAAAATCCTTAAAGACACATTCAGTGATTTGCTAAATTAGAAAATCGAAAAATCAATCAAAATCAGATTTTTGCATGTATGTTTACAAGTGCAGGTATCCTAACATTCCCTGGAAATGATAAGACAAATCCACCTAATAAGGAAAAAATCGGAAAGTTTAGTCATTACTGTCCGTTCGACACTTACTACAACACTTGATTGAATGGAGAATCGTAATCTTGGAACACTGCCGTTTTTCTTCCTTTTCCTTTTCTGTCCATTCTTCAGTTGGAAAAAGTAACTTTATGAGAGTTACGGCAGACTTATTCTTTACTTGTAATCTATTCCTGCAAATTTTAAATATTTTTCAAATCACGTAGTGTGTCTTTAATGCATATTTATGAACAAACTCGAGTATTTTACTTCGTCACACTTTAGCGATTGAAAACAACATAACAACCGTGCCAATTGCTATCACTCGGACTCAAATATCTCTTTTTCCTAAGCAAAATAACATGGGTCATCTGAGACTTTTGTGCATTAGGAATGCAGAATCTTTTTTAGATGCATGTTTCTTTCTTCTTTCTGTTTCTTCCATCGATTGATTTTCGCATACTTCTTGCAAGAAAAATCTCGATCTGACAATGGAACTGGGGAAATGCAACACTGATAACATAATGCGTGACGCACAGATTTGTAGGTTCGTGTGCTTGTGCAGCAAAAGTGACGACGCGCGGCTGGTTTTGCAACAACAAGGATGATGCGCGCGAGGATGTGGAGAGAAAATCGGTTACGCTGCTGGCCCTATTCTCAATAACACTGCCGCGCATTCCCTCTTGGTTATTATTTCCAGCTCTGTGAAGGGATACAACTTTAGAACCCGAGGGGTTTTTTTTAAACCAGGGTTTAGTCCTACCTAGTGGACTTTTTTTCCTTTCCACTAATCCGAAGGTGTGCTGTAAGTGGGTAGAAAATTCCTCATGGAATTGCCCGGAACAGCCTATCCATGACAAATTTTCGCACCCATATTTTAAACTAGTAATGTTGAAAGGGAAAAAAGGTCCACTCGGTAGGACTAACCCTGGTTTAAACCCGGTCTACGTTGACTCCCCTTGAGAATACAGCGAATGATTTTTCCTCCTTCCAGGCACTAACATATTGCAGGCAGAGGCGGACGGTACGCCAACAGCATTTGCCCAGCGGAGGCCACGCGTTCCATGCTGCCGATCAACCGGTGTTAAAGGGATACTAGCGGAAGGTGAGCCTATCATGTGGCTTGGGCCACCCTCCAGCTGAACAAATTGAGCTGTTTGCCTATCATCTACCAGATGCTTCACTGTCAAATCTTATAGTAAGTTTTTTTGGCGAAGCGAAACTCAATTCAATGCCGCGAGGATCAAGTAAATATACAACCTGAGAAAGTAACTTGGTAAATATGGATAGAAGATCAGAGAAACTGGCGAGCACCAGAACTAAAATTCTGCAAGAATCATGCAGATAAGGCCCTCCACATCTCAAATATAAAATAATAAAATTACGGGCAGATTGATTGAAACTCTGAATAAAGACTGAAATACATTAGCACTCATTAACTGGTGTATCCACATTAACACAGTGTTCTGTGGCCCAGTGGTAATTCTCAAATCCACATAGAAAGCGAGGGTCCGGGTTCGAGACCGTGTATTTTCGTCTTTTTGAGTATCTGGTGCTCGCCAGTTTCTCAGAACTCTATATAATATTTACCAATTTTTGGCAATGGATGTGTGAATAAATGGGTTCCTTTCATTAGGGGCATATTCACACTAAATAAGAAATTGGATTGGATGCTGACAGGATATGTCTAGTTTAATTTATAATTTAAAGTGGATGGCCAAATTTTCCAACCAAATATGAGATTTCTTCAATTGCTCTCAAATTATAGGAACTTGGAAAGTTATACAATAGTTTGTACACACAAAAATATCATACCATAAACTATAAAGGAGCCTTAGTAAGAGGCTAAAGACTCCAGTAATTTGTAGGCAAAATTTCTCGGATTGGCGTAATGTAATCAACGATGTATCAATACATGACTATCACCGTTTCGTAATCATCGCTATTAAAACCACAAAGGTCTCAGAACAGTCAAACAGGGTGGATGCCATGTGAATATAAACTCCAAGGGGTGTTTTCTTGTGTTAACGCTATTGATTGTCATTGCTGGATAAAATCACTCGGCAGTGAGTTTATTATTAAATCATTTGTTTACCACTAAGGGCGCCGATTTTGGCTTAATGATTTTAGGTGAGGACTATGTTATATAAAAGCTTTATGACCTGCAACAAAAATATCACAATTTTGAATGGTTGCACTGTTAACAAATGTGCCGCATAGTTGGCAGCCCACACATTAGAAAACGTGGCTAAACGTCGCTAAAATTCCAACAAAGGGGGGTGGTGGGTTTAAAAAATGTCGCGCTTAAAATCCGTGTTTTAGTCAAAAGGCGTAGGTTATTAATAAAAAGCGTGGGTTTACACAAACAGGTTTAGACTTGCGCGCGAAAGCAATTTCTGAGAAATTCATGGCATTGCCTTCAGCGTTCTTACTGAAAAAAAATGTTAACAAACATAATTACTATAATTAATAATAACCAATCAGGGCACGTATTAGCATTATTGACAAAATATTAACCTTAGCCACGCCTATTTTGTAGACAAGACTTACGGGGTTCAGACAAAAATGGCAAAATAAGGTGTCAAATTGTGACCGGGCTGTGGGTAGATCAATTTTTGAATGGGAAAACGCTACGTTTTAGGAAACAATTTAAGTACGGTTCAGTTAAGAATATCATTTCACAGAAAAGGTTTATGTGCACATTTCAAGCAGTTTATTCCATATTTTCTGATTTCGGTACAAAATATGCATACGTCTGAGCTATCTGAGCCATAATGCACGGTCCCAATACTAGAAATGCGATGTTCTAGACGGGTTCGGAGGAGGTACCCTAGCCGGATTTGAACAAAACCATCATAAATAGGTGTGTGTTGTGTACATGGCATGGCAACTCGACAAAGGTGGTTTGCAATCTGTATAAAGCGTTGTTTCATAATAAGGGTGGTTTCAAAACACCACTGAATTCATGGCACGAGTGTCTCTTTAAGCATTGAATACACTTAGGCTGTTATTTTCATTGGAGTATATATAACTGAAGACCTGGGTTTAAACCCAGGGTTAGCCTTCATGAATAGACGTTTTTGTGTCGTCTGGCAAGAATTGCAGAATGCACATGGGATTACTCTGGTTGTATTTCAGATGTGTATCTGTGTGTCGGTGGTCAAAATGTTAAAACCCTTAATAGATTGCATGCCGTATGAGTTATGTAAGGGCTACGATGATGAACTTGATGGAAAGGAAGGGGTGGGGTGGATTGACCATGTTGGTGACCTCTATGTGACCTTTGGTTGACCTCTGTGAACTTTGGGGCCGGTCTCTCTTAAAATGGGAAACCCTTAATATATGCATGCCGTATGAGTTCCCGTAAGGGCTACGATGATGTAAAACTTCATGGAACGGATGGGGTGGGGTAGTGAGTGACATGTTGGTGACCCATTGTGACCTTGGTGACCTCATGTGACCAATTGGCCCCACAGCCACGACGGCAGACGACAATCCACGGTCCGGAGGGACCAAGAGTATGTTTACGACGAATAACATACGATATGGAAAGAGTAATGTAATAGGTGAGAGAAACTGTCTTATGGATGGGTTTTTTGGGAATGACCCTTCATCAGAAGGGGAGGACTATGAAGAATTGAGGTTTGGGGTTTAAATTGGGGTTAGTAGCCTCATATTGATTCAAAATAGGGTGTTTTGCTCAAATAAGCCATTTTCGAGTTCAGACATCATGCGCAGTACGTGGTGGTGGTAAAGTGGAAGGGAGGATTAATTATACTTCTGTTTCAGGCATTGAGTTCGAAAAAGTGAATTGAGGCCAGGTCAGAGCATTTTACGATTGTGTAGTGAATACTCGATTTGAGCAAAGGTGCTACAGTAAACTATACAAACATTTCATATTTCCTGGCACAAGCTTTTGCAATGGTTCTCACCATTAAGTGACCATAGCAGCTGTGAATTTGAGGCAATCGTCTACCGTGAAGGGAATTTGCATTCAAGTTTATGGCATCATCCACGTACCAGAAGTGCCGGGGGAGTTTACGTAACATGACCCATATGACACATTTTTCTGACGTCACTTAGGTAATTGGGAAACTTAACCGAAAAAATATAACCCCCATGTGCGTTAATTTGTGAAGGGTTTCCAACTTCAAAAAGTGTTTGTTGTCAGAAAAAAGTGTCAGATGGGTCAGGTCACAGAACCCTTCGCCCACCAAAAATGGACATGACAGCCGTAGCATTGCCAAAAAGGGCTTATTGTGATGGGATCGGGGTCCATTAGGATGCGACGCGGGAGCAAGATTCATGGTTTGAGAATCAGCTTGTACTTGACTGCATCACATATTGTGATACAGAATTTTTTTTTTCCAATCTTTAACAGGGGGGAAGGAAACCTTAACCCCCTGGGCACTACTGCCTATCTATCAGCACCTAGCACTATTTGATTGGGATACTTGGATGGTAATATCATTATGAGCGCCAAATCAGAGATACTGTAAGGAATGGTGGTATGGTTTACACAGAGATATAGAAGCACTAGTTTGTATTGGTTATCAAAGGACTTTCACAGGAGTTTTCGTAACCTGAACCCATCTGGACACACTTTGTTCTGACACACATTGAAGTTTTTTTGGCAAACCTTAACGGAATAAACTGCGCTGTATTCTGTGAAGGGTTTCCGAAATTCATAAGTGTGTCCAGAAAAGTCAGGTTACGGAACTCCCTATTTCAAGTTGGTCCGGTGTAATGAGCCAATACAGACAGATTGTTTCATAGGTTGGTAAAGTTTTTTAGTTGCCAGGGGTTTGTAAACCTTCCCATTATAGCCTAGAAAAGCATAAAAATGTAATGTTATTTGACACAAAACTCAGCATGGTATTAAGGGGCGCACCACTAAATAGTTCAGGCAAAAATTGTGGGATTCTAAGTACTCTTTTAAAACAATGTGCAACATGTTTTAGGCGGATATTTGTCGATATTGTAAAATTAGTGTTCAAAGAAAGCTGTGAATTTCTGCATGATATAATATAGGCAAAAAGCGGCGAATTTGTTTATTTTTCAAACAAAATCGCAGGGAACTACATGCGTGTCAGAGGGGATATGGCGGGGTTTTCAATTCAGGAAACACGCATATGTTGAAGGCATGGGCTGTAGCAAAAAATCTAAACACGGAACACCAAAAATGGGCAAATAAATCGAAAGAGTTACAAAAAAGAGCAAATTTGATACAAAAACTCAAATCTGAAGGTAGTAGTAGTAATAATGGAGTTAGGCGCATTTGAAAAAACAAAGAATTAACAAAAGAAAATATTTAGGATATCGCTCCCTATAGGACTTCCATCAACACAATCTAGTCTTCGCTATAGACTACTACCTGAAAATTATTTTGTTTTTCCTCCACCAGGAGATCTTCATCAAATTGTCTCACCTAGAAAACAATTATTGTGTGCAATTTGCAATATGGAAGACTTCAAGGCGCTGGCTGAGATGCTTGAACACATTCCTCTCCATTTACGGGCTCGATACGTCTTCTGCTGCGCGGACCACTTGATAGAAGGCAAGCCTTTGGGTGCATCAAGTTTCTAAGTGAGTAGAGGTCAAGGGGTCAAGTGTGTTGAACTGTTACGGGTTAAACGTAGCCAGTTTGGAATTGTATGCTCTACATGGGCCATGTTGTGGTGGTGTTCCAGGTACAATAAGGTAGTTGAACTAAACATGGATGACTAAGATGACATTTCAGAAAGAAGCGCCCCCAATTTTTTCGACCAGCTTTTTTGCGCCTTTGGAAGGCTTTCAATTGTATTAGATCACACTGAAGTGAATAAGTTAGGGTTACAGGAAACAAGAGCTTTTCAATAGGCAGCCCATTGTCAATCCTCGCAATTAACAATACATCAAAGCCAGTGGTTGTTCTTGTCAGTCCAATTTTTGTGTCGCCCTGCCTAAGGGCAGTGTTAACCCTAGTGCTTTGTTTTTACCGAATTTCTGATTTTTGCACCAGTTTAAACATCAACCTGGTTATATCATACCAACAAAGGTTAGGTTATCACCATGCAGACATCCTGAGTGTGTATTTTTGTGCCGATTTAAAACAAGCGATTTGACCATTTAAAGTCAAAAAATCCACATGGTCTTAACGGCGGGACGGGGAATTTAAGCAAATTTCACGCTGTCAGGCGCAAGGCACAGATCGCGTCGCGCGGGAATTTTGCGCGTTAGAATGAAGCGTGCGCGTGTTTTTAATGTACTTTTGCGCGAACGCATCTTGGAACAACGGAAAACCAAATATTCAAAAGGAAAAAAAACGCAAAATGGAGACCAGATGAAATTTCAATTTCTTCGATTCTGGAGTTGGAGACAACATACTCATTTTGAAGTTCAAGAGAAAGAGACAGCTTGAAATGGGCGTGAAAAAATTCCACTTTTTTACTAAAACACAGATTTTATCAATGTCAATGTTCGCAAAATTTGGCAAATTTTAGACAAGAGTAACTCCAAAAATACCGAAGGTAAGGTTTAAACTTTCCTACGATAGCCATCGGTCTTCTCTAGAAAGGTTTTCTCAATTTTCATTTTTTTTCGATTTCTAACTAAAGAAATTCTCCAATTATATACTCAAATTTTGGAAAAGAAAAAAAGTTAAAAATCAACAACAACTTTCTTGACCATTTTTCCTTAATATTTCGAAAAGTAAGCTCTGTTTAAAAAAAAATGGATGAAAGAAACGTTCCTAGACAAATTTGTCTTGTTTCTAAAAAATAACATAAGAAATCATGAAAATTCAAATTGTTTTTGTTATTTTATGCTGTCTGAAAATTTTGGGGGCAAATTCATGTTTTTCAGGATTTTTTCTCAAAATACGTTAAGTTTTACATTAATCTGAGGCCCACCATAGGCGTCATCGTCCAAGTTTTTCCTAGAAATGTATGACTTTAAGTTATACAATAATCAAATAATTGCGAAGTTACAAACCAAAATAGAGACTTGGAAAACTCAGGGTTGACACTGTCCTTAAGGCGGGAAGACACATAGGGCTCACTAACTTTGTCCACTGTAGTGTATGTTGTGATGCTGTGTTGTCTGTGTGAAAAAGGGTAACATTTGCCTGTTAATATTGTATGACTGGATGGATTTAACTCAACCACTTGAGTCATAGGTGCAACCAGGGATCCCTCATGTGTTAATGAGTTCAAAGGTCCCATACCAAGTTCATGTGAGGTCAAGTTGTAAGATTGAAAATGTAAAAATTGACCTTAAATTGAAAAGTTGAAGTTCAATTGGAAACCAAACTTGAGTCATAGGGCATATTGGATCCCTCATGGGTGATGCAGTTTAAAGGTCACATGCCAAGGTCAAAGGTCACTGCCAAGAGTCAAAGGTCATAGCCCAGGAGCTAGCAGACATTTGTAACACAATTCAAGTACGAACGGTTTGAGTGGTAAATATGTAGAAAGGATCTGACAGGAACCCATGAAACATAATTCTTAGTGCCACAAATGGGTGCCCTTAAGGAGAGGGGGCCAGACAAGTGTACCGGGGTCAAATGTTTAAATTGATCTAATCATGTTGAAAAGTATACCATGTCATTTGTCTAACCACAAGGATTTCAGGAAGGAAAGGTATAGTTTGCCGATTTAAAACAGATATTTGACCATTTAAAGTCATCACAAAAACCGCTTGGTCTTAACGGCGGGCATTTAAGCGCGGAATGGAATGTAAGCACATTTCACGCTGTCGGCGCAAGGCACAGCATCGCGCGCGCGGTGTGATGAATTGTTGCTCTTGCGAATGAAGTCGTGCGCGTGTTTAATTTACTTTTGCGCGAACGCATCTTGGAAAAACGAAAACCAATGATATTTCAAAATGTAAAAAAAAACGCAAAATTTAGACCAGATGAAATTTCAATTTCTTCTGATGTCTGGAGTTGGAGACAACATACTCCATTTTGAAGTTTCAAAGAGAAAGAGACAGCGTGAAAATTGGCGGGGAAAAATCACTTTTTTACTAAAACACAATTTCTCAATGTTCAATTTTCGCAAAATTTAGCAATTTTCGCAAAGATAACTCCAAAAATACCGAAAAAAAGTAGTTAAAATGTATGGTTTTAAACCTTTCCTACGATAGCCCATCGGTCTTCTATAGGAACGGTTTTCTCCAATTTTTCATTTTTCGTTTCTAACTAAAGATAATTCTCCAATATAACTAAATTTTGGAAAAGAAAGTAAAGGTTAAAAAATCACCTTTTTGACATTTTTCCTTCATATTTCGAAAAGTAAGCTTGTTTAAATTTAAAAAAAATTGAAAAAAAGTTCTAGACAAATTTGTCTTGGTTTACTAAAAAAATAACATAATAAATCATGATGAAAATTCAAATTGTTATTTTGTTATGCTGATCTGAAAACAATTTTGGGGAAAATCGATTTCAGAAAAATATAAAAAAAATAAAAAAAATAAAAGTTTTAATTAATTGATGCCACCATCGGGTTCATAGTCCAATTTTCTTTCTAGAAAGGATACTTTTACATACAATAATCAAATATTTGCGAAGTTCGGAAGTTACAAACCAAAATAGATACTTGGAAAACTCAGGGTTGACACGGCCTAAGGCGGGTACAGGGAAAGGAAGACACATGGGATCACTACTTTGTCCACCTGAGTCTGTTGTGATGTCTGTTGTTGTCTGTTGTGAAAAACGGGTTAACATTTGCCGGTAATATTTGTTATACTTTGAGGATTTAAAACCAAACGTGAGGTCATAGATGCAACATGGATCCCCTCCATTTGTTAATGAGTTCAAAGGGTCACATACCAGGTCATGTGAGGTCAAGTTGTAAAGCTGAAATGTAAAATTGACTAAAATTGAAAAGTTGAAGTTCAATTGGAACCCAAACTTGAGTCATAGGTGCAATATTGGATCCATAATTTGTTGATGCAGTTTAAAGGTCACATGCCAAGGTCACATGGTTTTCACTAATGCACAAGGTCAAAGGTCATAGCCAAGGAGCTAGCAGACATTTGTAAAACATATTCAAGTACGAAAGGTTTGTGAGTGGTTAAATAGGTAGAAGACGACAGGAACCACCTGACAACATAATCTTAAGTTGCACAAATGGAATGCCTTAAGCGAGGGCCAAGACACGTTTGTACCGGGTTTCAATGTTTTAAATTGATCTAATCATGTGGATAAAGTTTATACAATGTTCATTTGTCTAAACCACAAGGATTCAGGAAAGGTGTAGTTTGTACTATATACAATGAAAATTTAGAGTGAAACGATAATGTTCATTGATCCCATGACTACAGAACAAAATTCCAGTTAACATCGCGAGAGGTACCCTCCACCAGTGTCTTTAAGTGGCTCCTGAAACCACACTGATTTCCTGAATATAAAAATTTTTGTTAAGTTGGATTTGTTGGTTTTCTATTTTTGTGGTTTGTATGTTGTATATCACTTATGTTTTTTTAGCTCGCATATGTCATTGGTATGTGCTGATTGTTTGTCTGTCACACTTATCAAAATGTGTCTTGTTGCCAAACGCTGAGACGATTTGCAGCGAAAATAACGGTCGGAAGAACCACTGACCCAAAGCCAATATGGGGTGTTCACAGGATTGGGTCAAAGGTCAAATTGGGCGAAAATTAAAGGGGCATTCTGTGAAAATCTATTATAAATTCCTTCTGTGCCACAAAATCGTAATCATAGACTTGGTCAGAAGAACCACTGCCAAAGGGCCCATATGGGGTGTTCACAGATGGGGTTCCTCACAGGGGCTGATTAAAGGGCATATTCTTTGAAAAATCTATAAGGTGAAACATATCAATTGCTAAAATCGCTCTTAGACTTGGCCAGCTGACCCAAGGCCAACATATAGGGTAATAGATGGGGTCAAAGGTCATGTTAGCCTGATTAAACGGGGCATTCTTTGAAAATCTATGTTCCGTTTATGCCAAAAATCGCTCTCTGTCATCAGTAGACCTGGTCAGAAGAACCAGATGACCCAATGCCCTATGGGGTGTTCACAGATTGGGGTCAAAGGTCAAACAGAACGATATTAAAGGAGCATTTTTTTAAAAATCTTCAATGTCCTTCTGTCGTCACCAAAGCATGATTATAATTATTACCAAGCCCATATGGGGTGGATCAAAGGTCATTGGGACCGATTTAAGAGGGAATTCTTGAAACTTAACAAATTTTTCTTGATGCCACAATTCAAGTGCTATCATTACTAGACTTGGTCGAAGAACTGCAACTCCAAAGGTCATGTGAGCTGAATGTATTAATGACCTGCTGCGCTACCGGCACCATGGTGCTCTGTTGAAGTCATTGTTGGAAGGTGTTGTGTTTTCTGTAGAGTGCCATATTATGATGTTTATTACTATTAGGATAGTCAATTTTGTTTGGTAGCAAAATTCATCAGGACATAGGTGACGCACTACGTGATTTACCGATATTACTTTTTTAAATATGTAGAGAATATGGTTTAAATTTATTGATTTTATTGATATTTTTAGCTCTTTCTTTCAAGTTTGATGACAGTACAGCCGCAAGAGACGATGAGTTTTGAGTTGGTTTTGTCGCCAAATAGGTTGGCCTCCATCCGTACCAAAGAATATACAGCAATCTATGGTTTCACTTGGAGGCAGTACATGATGCAATGGACTTGTATCTGTGGCTAATGGTTAGGATACCAGAGAGTGTTTGAGTCCATCCCACAATGCACCAGTTTTGGGAAATTTCACCCTTAATTAGGGCTGTCTACTTCATCCAGGTCACTTGCCGGTTTGGGGCTCCGGCCCTTTTTTTTTGGTTTTTACGGTTAACAGTACTGACAGTCACAGAATTCGGCTCTGGCTATGTGGGTATACAGGCAAAAAACACACTCCAGCCACTGCATTTACAAAAAACAAATGGCCATGGCCCATTCGTTAAAACTGCAAGATATCAAACAATAGATTAAAACGCAAATTTGTCAAAAGTAGGAGTGGGATATGGCTAGATTTCTCACAACACAAGGTTTTGAGATTTTCAGTTAAAAACTTGCATACAAATACAGGTTTCTCTCCACAAAGGGATGTGGCTTAATTTAGCAATGTTATTTATAAGAATCATTGATGCAAAAACACTTAATGCAATAAAAAAATGAGTTTGGTTCACAGTTGGTGTGTTGATGATGACGGGAAACAAGCCATGGTCTTTTGTAGGTTCAGAGGTGACTATGTAGAGATTGGATTATAAAATCTTTGGGTGAGGAAAGTCTTGACTCGGGGGATGACAACCCCCTCCCATTTCAAATCAAGGTGGAATCAAAATCTGCATCATCTCTAATGATAATACTTTTCTTTCTTTGTTGTCAGTTAGCCGCTTCATGGACAGTTCTGATGCAGAACGTGGTTCGAGACATCCAGAAGCAGCTGGCACTACCAGTATACAAGAAGGTGTGGCCAACATCACTAAACTCATCCAAGCTACGCAAGACGTTAAGGCTGTAGGTGGCGTAAACAAAGGCCACGGATTGAGGCCGCGCAAAGTGGGTCAAAGCAAAGGGACGATTAAAAGCTAATGAGGTACCCACTTCCACCAGGATAAGAGCCAGCGAAAAACGGATACGATGGGAGTGACGACAAAGAACACCTGCAGAACTGCGATCAGAAGGGTTTTTTTTAACGCATACGTCCTCGCATTTGGGGAGGTCGAGGAGGAAGAAGCGGGGGGGGGGGGGGGGGGGGGGGGGGGGGGGGGGGGGGGGGGGGGGGGGGCGGTGGGGGGGGGGGGGTGGGGGGGGGTTGGGGGGGGGGGGGGGGGGGGGGGGGGGGGGGGGGGGGGGGGGGGGGGGGGGGGGGGGTGGGGGGGGGGGGGGTGGGGTGGGGGGGTGGGGGGGGGGGGGGGGGGGGGGGGGTGTGGGGGGGGGGGGGGGGGGGGGGGGGGGGTGGGAAGAAGTGATTTGATCTTGTCCAATTAAAGTGGGGTGCTGTATTGTGAGAGAGAAAGTAGAGTCCAGCAGTCATGGAAAGAGTTGTGAAACAGCATGTTTTTAAAGACACTATCAGTGATTCACCCGACTTCTTTGAGTAAAAAATATTTGAAATTGCAGAAAGAGAGATAGCTCAGAGGTAGGATAAGTCTGTAGGAATCCTCATAAGTTACTTTTTCCAACTGACTAAAGAATTGCCAGAAAAAGGAGAAAAAAGGCCGTGGTCAAAGATATGAAACTTCATTCAATTATGTGTGTAGAGTGTCCGTACGGACAGTGATAACTAAAATATCCGAGTTTGTCACTAATAGGCTGTTCTGCCTTATTCATTTGCTGGATGTTAGGGACTTTACTTGTTAAGACATGCAAAAATCGATTTTTTGGATGATTTTTTGATTTTCTGATTAGCAAATCCCTGAAGGTCTTTAATATTGAAGCTGGTAAGGACATGATAAGCATGGCAGCGGAAAATACAACAAAACTTGACCCTTCTCTAGGACAAAGGGTTAAAGCTAACATTTTGTGGTACACGAAGAAAAAAATCAAATTGGATAGTGGTTCAATGTCATGGACGTCACATGTTAGACACAGTTGTTTTGCTGTGTGTTTAGCACCGTCTTCTTTACACAGCAACGGCGCGGTGTACGCCAGCCATTTTGAATCAAACGCTCGCGATTTAATGCCGTAACTATGCATTACACACTGATGTCTCTGACTCGAGGAAGGAAAAGCAGTATACTTGTATGCATTTTGCAAATCAGGTAGTTGGCAGGTCACCAAAGTCCTTTTTTCACAGTGAAGATTGTTGGACAGGGTCATTTTAGAATTAGCTTGCCCACAAATGACAATAGGAAAATGACCTTGCATCGTCAATATTCCCGCACATGTCTGCAGTTCAAATCGATGAAAATCAGGCCCACTTATAGCATATTAGAATTTCAATTATGCAATGCCGGTAAATGTAAGGTTTTATACATTTATGAGTCTCGCTTTCTTAAACAGAGTAATATGTACTCTGACTTTTGCAACGATTCAATTAATGATTTGGATGCTTTAACATTGTTGAGATTTATGTAACTTCAGAGACCACGCTGGTTTTAAACTTAAATTTCATCGCTTTTAATTTCTTTTTAACCCCCCAATTCCCTTTCACATCATTATAAGACCAAGCTGTAGATATTAGTTGACATTTGGCAAAACAACATTTTTGTAATGCATTCAGGTATTTTAGACCTCAAATAGGAACATTTTCTAGAGCGTTCGAACCAGCTATTGAAGGTCACAGCTACTGTGTATGGCCTCTCTCGTGTAAGAAAATAACACATGTTGGTGTGACTGCCAGATTGGACTGAAAAAAAGTTGAGCTTGTGACGACTCCCCCCCCCCCCCCCCTTGGTTACGCCCATGCCATAAATGGTGGAATTCTTTCACATAGTCAAGGATATGTTGTTTTTTGTGTGTCGCCTTCTCTGCCCTAATAGGCAGGAAGACACATAGGGATCACTTTGTCCACTGTTCGTTGTTGTTGATGTCTGTGTTGTGAAAAAGGTGAACATTGCTCTAATATCCACATTACTTTGATGGATTTAAAACCAACTTTGGGTCAAAGGTGCAACATGGCAATTCCCCCATTGGTTGATGAGGTCAAAAGGTAACATACTGAGGTCAGGGGTTCATGTGAAGTTCAAGTTTTAAAATAGGCGGAAAATGTAAAATTGACCTCATTTGAAAAGGTGAAGTTCAATTGCAACCAAACTTGGGTTACGGAGTTTACATGCAAGCACTCATTGGTTGATGAGCGTAAAAGGTCACATATCAAGTCAAAGGTGATGTTAGGTCTATCATCACAAACCGCGACGGCCAGTGACACAAGCGGTTTCCGAGGACCGATGGTATTTTTTTGTTTCCAAATTGATCATTTTTATCAAGTCTGCGGGCAGATTTTAGCCAAAATTAATTCAGGCTCTGAACATACTGCTTAATGTTTTGGTAGTTAAGCCAAAGGTTTAAATCTAGTTTGTCCTCGAGATATGAGAGTGGCAGGATTCACCTCAAACTAAGCAATCCTTGCTGTTTGTTGAGGATTTATTACTACTACTAAACCGAGTTTTAAAAATCCGGGTTGTGTACCGTCAACGGGGGTGGCCGGATTCACCACATATTTGCAGCAACCGCCGACTCTTCCTTACATTTCACACGATTAAATCGCATCATCAATCTCAATCCCAAACCCTCATATCTCCTCCTCCACTTTTCCATGTCTTATTTGGACGTCCCCCTCCTCCTCAAAACTCCCACCTCGAGCTCAAAAGCTCTTTTTAACACCTGTGTCAGCCTTCCTCAACACATGCCCTACCAACGTAAACTATCGCCTTCTGCCAACGGTCCACCGCTTTTCCAAACCCAACATCGCATCAAGTCCTCAGGGTCTTAATCCTGTCCATCAACTTCACCACCACACATCGCTATCATCATTGCTCTCTCTGTCATCCTCAAAATCACCAGCTCATTTCGCGCTCAGACACCAGTCTCACTCCCATACAGCATTCACTGATCATCACACAGCTCTTATACAAACATTACCTTTCATCTTCAAAGGAGATTCTTTTTCCACATGACACAACTAAATCCCCACATTCCTAACTTCACCCACCCATACCTCCCTCTCGCTGTCACAGCCAACTCCACAGCCACCAACCCACACTAACCTTTCCCTAGTAGTGGACACTCCTTAAAGAATCCACCCATCACACAACCTTTCATACTGTTCACCATCTCCAGCTCCCTTCTCAATTCTACACACAAATCTTTGCCAAACTAGGGGTCACTCTCGTCATCGTGTGCCATCTCCCATGGTGGATCCATTTCCCAAATTCACACCACACTAATTTTGCTTTACTCTCTGCCCAAAATACCCAAACAGGGTCATACCTTACTCGTACCACATTCCCACTACGCCCCACTCACACGCTACTTTTGTCTTTCCAAGGTTTACCTTCACACCCTTACTCTCGAAGAGGATTATTGGAGCAAAAACATAATTGACCGGATTGCACTTTGTGATGCAATCCACAGGTTCTTTGCGGTGGGCCTAGCCTTGGGCAATTAAAACCCGCCCACCATGCAAGGCAGCATTGCTGGATGGCCGCCAATGCTCTCCAGAGCTGACGCCTTGTAGGTAGATCTTCTTTTCATTCTCTCGGTAAACAGCTACCCTCCTCATCAGATTTCCTTAGAAACCAAGTGGGGGTGGTTGGGCTGCCGACAACTTGGGCCCTTTGGCCAGGGTAGTTCTGGTTACAGGATACCAGTAGCAAGCCTCAAAGGAACCCTGACCTGATTGCTCTCCACAGAATACCTTAAAATAAGTATCCCAAGGTCTGTCTGATTTTAATGGTGAGTAGTATACAATTGTAGTAGTTACAAACCAGCCTATGAATATTTGTGTATCATCACTATGAGGCAAAATATTTGTATATCAACTCTTATGCACAGTTCAGGTAGCTTCTATTACCAGTGTCATTTAGAAGAAAATTACACCCCCTGGTGTATGATTTTTAATACCCAGAACACACAAGGTCAGTTAATGTGAATGTATGTTACTAGTACAACCACTGACACTGTGTCCTTGGTGGATGAGTATTTTGTAACTCATAGTGCCTGGTATCGACATTCCCACAACGGTCGGCAGAAAAAAATACTTCATTTTCTGAAATTTGAGAATACCGCAGTGCATTTTCATCTGAGTAAGCTATTGAAACGCTTTCGACAGCACTTTAAACCAACTTAAGAAAATAGGCAGTTACTGTAGAATTGGAAGTCGTATGACTAGCACGTCAAATTTAACATATGAAGGGAGTTTTTGATGTTATCATTTTGCAGAGTATGTTAAACTACTAAACACTCCACAAATAGGCAAATTCAAATTGTAGTTTCTGATTTTCGAATAGCTGTATTGCCCTTAAAGGTGGTTGAGTGTAAGTGCGTCTTTGGGACCCCCCCGATTTACCCGGAGAGTAGTATCGATTTTGATATAAGATGAAAGGCTGTATTTTTCAAATTGTCGGTCTGAAATTTTAGCCCTCAAATCCTTTCATTCACGATATAAACAAAAAAAAACAAAAAAGGGCGAAAAAGACATCGTTCTCCACCCGCACTCTCCCCGTCCTCTCTACTCCCCTCTCCCCACACCCCTTTTCCACCCGGCTCCCCACACCCCCCACCATCCCTTTCCCCCGCCCAACATCTCATTACCCTCTTGCCCCTTCTACAACCCCCTATCCCCTCTCTAACTCTCTTACTCCCAACCCCCCCCTCCCACACCGCCCCCCCCACCCCCCCCCCCCCCCCCCCCCCCCCACCCCACCCCCCCCCCCCCCCACCCCCCCCCCCACCCCCCCCTCCCCCCCCCCCCCCCTCCCCCCCCCCCCTCCCTTACCCCCCCACCCCCCCCCCCCCCCCCCCTCCCCCCGCCCCCCCTCCCGCGTCCCCCCCTGACGCTGCGTTAACCATCATAGAGCACATATTGAATAAGGACTTTGCAGTATGCATTATGCTTTTACCATACAAACGCAGTTTGTTTCCCAAGTGGTATGGCTGAGACGTAGTACAGTGCCGGTTCTCATATCGAGGGTTGACAATCAGACACAGACTTAACTCAGCACTGAAAGATTATTAAAGAGTTTTTATTTATGTTCATAATAAAAATTGTTCTTGTTTTACAAAGTTTAGTTATAATGTTTGCTTTACATTAGTGACAACCTTATGACGTTTAAGGTGTTTACATTTTGGATAATGAATAAGATTTGCTTAGCCCTGAGAAACTAGTAAACACATCGCATCCCTCCCTCAAAAGATATTACAGCAGAATTAAAGAAATTTCTTTAATTTCTTTCTGTGTGCGTTACGTCCTTCTGATGTTCAAACACCTGCGAATAAGTAGAGGAAACACAAAGGACATAAATCAGAACAAGCCACCTTGACCCCACCGCACACGGACAACCATGAAACTGGACCGGGTATAAAAGTTTAAGAAGAAATTACAAACTCAAACTCCTACGTCTTCCGGGGCCCACACGCATCCAAGTTGTAATAGTACGGGAGTGTAAAAAAAGTAGCCTGAATACACAAAATTTCCACTTTCTGGTACTTTACTACAAAAGGCGTGTCTAACTCCAGTAACTTGTTCTGGATATTTTGGAGTGCCCGCTCGCATTTATTTTTTCTATGCCTCCAGTAGAGATCTTAGAAAAATTACAAACGAAAAAAGTAGGGGACATTTGCTTTGCCTGATGTGATGTTGGTTTAGCAACATGGGAAATTCAATCCAAGAACAAAGAATTACATTACATAACAGGAGATTCCCTAACATGACCCATCTGACACTTTTTTGACACCATTGACTTGGACACCCTTAAACGGTGTCCCCCCCCCCCGGCGACGAACGAAGATTTCACATATAAGGTGTTTTTCTAAAAATCGAAATAGTGATTTTGCCCTGATGTAAAGCTTTCCATACAAACTATCCATCTGAAAGGATTTAGCTGTGAGAAAGGTTCTTTGGTACACAAATGTTGAAATTTTAATTCGTATAGGAGCAAATACGAAATTAGCCTAGTTTTACATTGAAAATATAGGCAAATCAAATCACCGTTGTCTCTCTCTTTTAAGACATTTTATAGCCAAATCATATGAAAATGACTATTATGGCACAATAGTTGGCGTGGCCGAAATCTCTGTTTGCCACCTTGAATGGAATAAAGCTGTTAAGGTTTCCGAATTCACGTGCTCAGATGAGTGTGTCAGATGGGTCAGGTTATGGAAAACTTGCAGTACATACATTGATGCAAACTCTAAACCTCTCTATTGTAACCAACAATAGAATACTGATTTCAAATCATTAATTGTGTCAAAACAGGGTATATCAAATATATTAGATAGAGATGGGTTAAAATGTCTGGCTGCTTCACTGAATTCAGCAAGGTCATTGTTGTCATTGTTGTTTTTTTTTCTCAACAGTGGGAGCCAAGGATGTTTGATTGTTGTGTGGTTTGTTTACACCAAGGTAGTGTCCTGATCTGTTCCAGGTAATAGCCCTACTGAGACGAGTAGACCTAACAGAAATAGGAACAAAGCATGTGATCATGTAACAGCCGAGCGATCGAACCAGGTCTGTTTGGCTTGCAATGACTGCAGCACGGCGAGCTGTGAGCGCCGAAGTTTTCTATGCGCTAGGGATCCTGTAAATCGGGCCCATTTTACCAATTTGTTGCTTCCAATTAGGACCTAAAGAAATACTTGTTTTAAGACCAGTTCAATTAACACTTTATGGGTTGGTTATGTCAACAATAGCTTCATTTCATAGGAAATAAAGTAAAATATAAAAAGCCCCGATTTAGATTCAGTTCTGTTCACAAAGGAGTTTCCGAAAAAACTGCCCCAAGTTTGTGTCAATCCTATGAAACTGAAAAGATCTAGAATTCCATTTTTAATTATTCAGTTATTTGAGATATCCAAGATTTCATCATCAGCGATATTTGAGAATTCTGGAATAGTCGGACAATTGCGTGTACAAATTGGGGGGTTATTCAAGTCATTTCCTGGCCTATATGCAACAGTCAGAGTACTAACTGGATCAAGACTTAAGAGAAATACAAGACATGTGTGAGCACCATTTTTTAAATAGCCCACCCAAACTCACATTGAGGGTTTACATGAATTGTATGGATAACAATCAACTGCTTCCCAATCAGTCGAGGGAATCGTGGAATTAACATAAACAATGCGTACCAGACACTGCAAACAATTTAAACTTGCTTCGAATCTGTTAGGTATACTCGTCTCGGCCCCACTTCTGCAGGAAAAACCGGAGGGGTCGCCATTTCAAGTTCTCAATCTGGTGAGACATCGCCATTCAGCCATAGGAGTAAATCCAGGTGGGAAGATGCTCACAGGTTTTAACTAAAAAATACGTGGGAGTTACAATAAACACCCTAAATTCAGAAGATTTTTCTTCAAAGAATTAACAGTATTTGCTTCAATGTTTGCTTGGGTTGTTTAAAGAGATAAAAACAGGCTATCAGAAGATTTTTATTTGGTGTCTTGCGGAACTTTTGGTTCAGAAACTATGTGCAATTTTGCGGAGGAGGACCGCACAATTCAGTTGGCCGATTTTAGCATACAATGGGAGAGGACGGACACAGACGTCGACCATAACACATTATAGCAAAGACATTCACACAGGCAATTTCAGATGGTATCCATTTCTTCTCGACAAAAATATCAGTTGAAGATAAAATGGTCTATTGTTTAAACATTAATTATAAGTAAAATATCTTAAAAAATAATTACCCATTCGTCAATCAATAAGAGTCAGTTTGAAAATCACCCCATATCAATGTGTCAGTTTCAGAACATAATGAAAGCTTAGATTATTTTAGTTTTACATCTTTAAGTAATTATTTGCACAAAACGATATCGCGTCCATAAATTGCAAGAAGAACTCTAAAGCTGAAGTTTCTGTAAATAAATCGAATTAAAACTTAATGCAATATCGCGCTGCCGTTTTCAGTAATTCAAAACTTTCTATTGGTTTCACTTTTGCTCCCAAGTATCGTTGTTGGGAAAACCATGAATCTTGCTGAACCTCAAGCTAAACTGTGGTCGTACAAAGCATCTGAATTTCTATTGGAAATTGAACATTTTTGATTGATTTTCTTTTTTATCTCTGGGATTTATTTTTATAATCCTTCAATTAATCTCCCACCTTCTGTGTAACAATAATTTGGTGTTAATGTGGTACTCAAATCACTTCTGAAAGACATGTACTCTATGTAAAGCGATGCTCTTTGTGGGGCTCAAATCGGCCACACAGGTGTTTAAGTCTCTCGCAAAATAGGCGTAACTTCTTCCTCCAAAGTCCAAATGACACCAAATAAAACGTTTTCTGAAAGCTGGTTTATCTTTTATAAACCATAGCAAACATTTGATCAAAAACAATTCTTAACTATTGTTAATTATTTTTTATTCTGATGTAGGGTTTTTTTTTGACTACACTGTTTGTAATCCAATGTTTTGGTGATTGATAGCTGCAATGTGAAGGATATAAACATGAAAATTGGATCATGGACGGGTCACCCCCCTTTAATACAGAAGAATTACAATGAGAACATGCAGGCCCAACTTGGACATCACAAGTGGAAAACGGACAATTATTTTTTAATAAAGTTAAAAGATCATCAGATGAAATGTGTGTGTGGACTTTTGATTTTGTGCGTGTTAAATTTGTTCCGTCAGACTAAAGACAGATATGATGCACCTTAGTGTTATCCAAGGATTCACACAGTAACCCCCCCCACATTCATCGCGATCATGATTGAAATATGAACATGCAACGGTAAAGTTTTGCACCGGGTTGGTACCTTTTGTGACCCACTTGTCTGCTCCAGTGAAGGTCAGCAGCCTTGACGGAATAAAGTACAGGATTACAGACTATTTCCGTAAGGCTGCTGCATTTGACTGGAAGCAGGCAAAGTGGGGGCCGAAGTAGAGAAATGTAACCAACCGTTTGGACACTAATAGATGGGAACATTGTCGTAGTCTAATCAAGGGCACGCCGAGAATAAATTATTAAAATCTTAACTGTCAGTTCCAGGCAGATGAATAAAATGCCTTAATTTATTGCCTAATATCAGTAAACCAACGCATATGCGTAGATTCGGCGCAAACCTGAGTTAAAGCCATTCAACAATCGGCATCTAGTATAAAGAAGAGAAAAAACCCTAGATCCTTTCATGTGGGAGTGTTGGGCCATTGTATCTTGTCGAATGAAAAGATCCAGGTTGTCATGACAACACCAAATTATGTCCCTCGTCCAAAAATAAATAATCAGTCTACATTCTAATATAGGTCGTTGACTTAAGTTTTCTCCTGAAAATGCGGTGTACATTGAATAGAAATGGAATAAGCAATAAGTTACGATTTCGGTTCTGCAGTTTCAGGTCAAAGGTGCCAAGGCAACTTCATGATTTTTGTTTGGTCTTTCTTCCTTTTGAATAATGATGAACATACGGTCAAAGTTTTAAATGAACATGCATAGAGAAGCTCAAGATTTATTATGATGAGGAATAGGTATGTTGTGCTTAAATCATGAAAAAATACTCAATATGATTAGGAGGGGGACTCAAACATGAAATATTTTAAATGCGTTGAAAATAACATTGCCGCACTCTAAGATGAACATGAAAAGGATTTTATTTTTTAAAGTGGTGTTTTTTCTCCAATACCGACCAATTGTTGATATCTTGAGCTGCGTGAGATCTGGTTTGTGAAGTCTTTGCTGTTGTATCCAGTCACGGTTGGGAATAAAAATTTAGGGTAACATTTTTTTTTAATGTACCTGTTTTATGCGGGAGGGGAAAACAGTTTTATGTTTATAATTAGGAATTTTACACTTGGTTGACCTGATTGTATACAACAAAACACATAGAAAGGGATGCCACATGTCTATCAACCAAATTAAGTATTAAAAAGTACAACAAGTAAACCTGCGTGATCGCCCTGGCAAGATGGCAGTGTGGGACATACCTCAGATGACCTTGAACATCCACTATATGAAGAAACAATATTGGTGAGATTTTTCAGATAACCCTATTCAATCCATGCAAAACTAGTAATAAGGGTGCAACTGTCTTAATTTGCATGTCAAATCCCATTGAATTGGGACAAGTTGGGTGTTTAAATCTGCTCTATCTTGCAGAAGTCATTTTTTGTACAATGAAAAACTTCTGGGGTACAGACTGAAGATTATGTAGGTATCAACGTGTGTTCCTAATAGGTCCGCATAAATTCCAAATTACTGTAGAATATGGGATGTGCACGTGACATTAATTGGACCTTGGAAACACAAAGACTGCCTAGTATGATGGGACATTCTGAAATCATCTCGAGTAATTGGTTTTAAAGAGATAAGAATGATTACTATGGTTTACAGAGATATAAAGCACTCAGAGGGAATCGGATGTGGCTATAATGAACCAGAGTGTTCATAGGGGTAGTGCGGCGATTTTAAAAGGTGCATTCATGATTCCAGCACCAACTGTTTCATAATGTTAACTAGGTTATTCTTGGAAAGGCTATTTTCAAAAATTTGAGTGATCATGATCTTGCGGTTTGAGTTATGGGCCAATGCTGTTTCTCCGGTCCCCATAGGCACTGTAAAATACTGTTAAAATACAAAATGTGATTATTACAGATACAACGAAATTTACAGCATTTAAGATTATGTAACATGGAGTAGTAAGGCTAATGGTTAGATGATATAAGAATCTCAACTTTTTTTAGGTAAGTCGGAGGTGGGGGGGCGAGGCTGTGGGTCACGAAGTGCCCCTGTACAATTAACTGCATAAGGGGTTTGCACTTCCGTATAGTGCATAACGTGGGGGCGTCCTAGGGACCCCCAAATAAACCACTTTCAAGGTTGTTTAGATGAAATCCACACATGTCTAGAAGGTTCAAAGACATTCAACATCAAGAATTAACAAAACTGAAGTTGTTCAGTAAGAAAATTAGGGCAAAAAAATTTTTTAGTTTTTTGATTTTTTTAAGAACCACAAGACACTAAATTTGTTTCTGCATTCTACGGCATGCTTCGCCTAGACTTAGACTTGTGATGAATTGCTTTATGGAGAAGAGAAATATATTTACCACAACAGCACAAAAAGAAATGTAATCTGCCATTTTTATTTGTTAGGGTTACTGTATAATTTACCATAGGGTTTACATTAAACCGCTACATGATGTATATAAAATATTAGGCTCCAATGGCTACTATTACGCAGATTTTTTAATATTATTACTTGTTTATGTCACTTGGTGTATGGCATTATGAAAATCAGATCACAGTAAACTCTAATACGATTGTCATTTGTCATGGGCACTTCCGTTAGGGCATAAGGGGGAGGCTCCTAGGACCCAACACTAATTAACGCAAAAACACGCGAGGGATTTGAATTTTTTTGCACCATGCAGCGCAACTAAAAGTAGACAAACATACAAAAAATATAAACCAAATATATTGCAGCGTTAAAAATCGCCGGCTGAAAAACTAAGTTGGGTACCTAGGAACCCCCCCCCCCCTATGAGGTAAGTGGTAAGTATGGTTTTATTCAGCTCAAAATGTAGTGATGCGATCAAGCAAAATAGCCAACACAATATCAATTTTGGGCATTGGATTTAGGCTTTCGTTTAGTGAAAACACGACAATTACAGTTGTGAACCAATGGGGGCCCGGGGGAAGTGACCGCTGCGGCCCCCCCCCCGACAAAAAAGGGGGAAGGGGAGGAAAAAATGGGAAGGAAAAAAGGGAGAAGGAGAAAAGAAAGGGGAGACGAGGACAAGAAAGAAAGAGAAATGGAGGGAGAAGTTGCCCGGCAGGCCCCCCCCCCCTTAAGATTTGAGAGGCAATGGAACGAGGGCATCAAGGATGCTGTGGGCTCCCAGAGTTGTGGGTGTTGAGTTGATAAATGGAAGTGAAACCAATTTAGGTAGGTCCCGATACAAGCAACAAAGGGCTGCTAGTGATAATGACCATATCTAACGCCCTTAACTGCCATTTTTTCCCCTTTTCGAAAATCACGGAGAGGCAACACGTTTGTTTTTTTAGGGAAAATGCCCCAGATGAACAAAAAATGCTACAACCTTTTTGTGGTGATCGTTCAGGTTAGTAGTCTTTTCCGAAAAGGTGTTAGGGATATAGGCCTATAGACAGTGAAATTTCGTTCATTGTTAAGCCAAACAAAAAAATCAAGTTCGTTTCCAGTAGGTAGTCAAAACTAAAGTAAAAGCACTTTTCATTTTAATTTTTTAAAAAAAATAAATTGAAAAGGGTTTCCCAGAAATGCTCAAATTGGGCTCTAAATGGCAAGTCAGACAGTTGCAAATCATCTTGATTGTCCCATTATTAGTTTATAAAAACAAAAATATGATTTTGATCCTTGGAAAATCTTATTCATTTCTGTTGTGTCTAAAATGCAAATCTCTTATAGTTTAAATAAAAAAAACCCAACAAAAATATGGTTTTTAAAATGGCTCCATTAAACGTATGTGGCCTACTACTGGCAACAAACTTGAATCCCTTGCTGATGCCACTACTCCCTCACCCAACCATCACCCAACCCATTGGCTCCTGTGTCCATCAATTACCTGACTACCCCAACCATCAACCAAACAATCAAACCATGGGAATACTGACTTTGGCTTGTCAACCATGATTTCAGTACTCCATCAAACAGGGGCAGCAAAACGCTACAAGACTAACTAATATAGGTTAAAAAAAATTAATTTGCAACAATTATTCTTAAGGTTGGTATCAGGGATTAAACAGTTAAAATTAGATGCATTGAGGAATAGAAGGGCTTTGTATGGCCCAGGCCAGGGGATTAGTAACAGAAATTACTTACAGTAACACATTAAATGCTGTTTTCTCAACTTTATTACAACTTTGAAGAAATGAACTTTCTTCATTGACCAGCTTCCCAATTTCAATTTCCAGAAAGTGTAGAAGCAAAAACACTCCTCATGGTTAGAATGGTCAGAGTTATTTAAACCCTGATCTATGTTTTAGAGCTAAATTGCCGTTTAAGGTGTTCAGCCCCTTCTGTTCAGCCACCATTTACAAAATCAACCATTTTTTTAGGGAAAAACTTTCCCACCTGTCATCCACAGATTCATGAAAAAGTATTATCACTGAGCCTCATGTCAAAACTGAAGGACAGTCACTTATAAAATTTTTGTCAGTTACAGAATCTCTGCAACTTTTGGTCTTTGTTTTTTTTTTCAATTGTGGTTTCTTAAATAAACTGACGGGAGGGGGGGGGGGGGGGGCAATTGAGCTGAGACCCAAAAAATGGGGTCTCGAAAACTAGGTTGTAAGAAATTTTAAAATACGCTGCGATTGTTTTTCTCCCTCTATTTCTAGCTACTTTTTGAGGAGTTTTGAAGGACATTTGGTAGATAGAGATGGCTGGGGAAATGGAAAGTAGGGTCTCCGGAAATGAAATGGTTCTAAAATGGGACTGTCCACGGAACTGAAAAAAGAGCATGAAAATGAGGGACTAATAAGTGGTACATAACCACCCTTCCTCCCAATGTGAGAACCTATTCCTCCAATGTGAGAACACCCCACACCTGTACATTTTAATTGTTTGCTGTCTCAACCACATTGTTAATTTGTATCTACCACATTGTTCCCATTAACCTTAAGTTCCAATTCACACACACACACAACACATTGCAACACACAAACAGCACCACACATATAGCAACAAAAACATAGTTCATAAAATGATGAAGTGCATTAAAGGAGAAATAAGAATCATATTTTAGTGTATACAAAAAAAAAACTTTCAAATGTAAGAGGTAACCTATCCATGGGTGACAAAATCTACGGGATGCAATGAAAGAACTGGTGACAGGGTCTGAGTGACCTGGCTATCTATACCAAAACAAAACATCCAGGGCAACCACTTACCAATTGACAGTTACTGACCTGATGTCCAAAAATGGTTCCCTGTTTCTTGGTAGAGACCTACAACAGCGCAAAGAGTCACAGACACCAGTGGGTAACCAGGAGGGGGGCGGGGGGGCAGACTGCCCCACCGGACAACTAAAAAGGGGAGGAGAAGCTGAAAAATGGGGACGAAGAGGGGGAAAGAAGGGGAGAGAGGGAGAAAGAGAAGGACAAGGGATGGAGAGGTGAAAGAGCGAAAAGAGAAGAAAAGGGGAAGGAGAAGGGGAAAAAGAGATAAGAAAGGTGGGAGGAAATAGAAGGGAAAAGAGATAGAAAAGGGGAAGAAGAAGAGATAAGGAAAGGGGGGAGGAGAATATCGTATGTTGTGTGGGGCTAGGTCGAAGTGCCTCGGCCCAGCCCCCCCCCCCCCCTCCACCCACGTGACCGCTCGAATTCGAGCCGTCTAGAAAAAACTATGGGGTTTCTACCCGGCGAGTCCGAAAAAAAAAAAAAATGGGCGAAAACTATGAGTCTTGCCCCTCCGGCGGCTCAGTCGGTACGCGCTGCAGGACAATACAGTGAACCAAGAGTATTGACTAGCCTAACAAGAAGGTTAACAAGGTTACAAGTGTAAAACTTCTGGGAGTTTCTGTAGTTATTATGCCTGTTTCTTGGTTGTTAATGTATTCCAAGGGGGGTGAGTGTTTGGGCCCTATAGACCTCTTGCTCGACTCCTCCATTCACTGTTGGTTTCATACTGTGTCGTTATTTGGAAATAAAGTTTGATGAACATATTGATCTATCAACCAGCCTTGTTATCGATTACTTGTAGCCAAAACTTATGGGTCTACCCCAGCTGACGAGCAGTGAGGCCCGAAAAATTAGTCCAGAAAAATGGAAAAAAATGCGAGTCTTGCCCCCCCCCCACCCCGCACGTGGGGTCCTATTTTGAATGATGCCTAGGAACAAAGCTTGCCGAGTAAAAAATACATAGTGCAAATAAAGCTTTCTCTTGGCAATTGTGAAAACGCTTTTCTGTAATCCCAAAGAAAGGCAAAAGATGCTGTTACCTGACGTCAGATTTCGCCGGGGACGGAAGTGGTTTAAAAATTTTGGTTTCTCATACGAACAGCTATTTTCTCAGTTATGATTCAAAATACAATTCATTTCGATTTGGGGAATCCATTGTAAATTATTTTGAGGTCTTAAGGTCAGATTAGAACTGTGTAGATTTCAAATTAAGGGGGATCCTTCCATATTTTGATTAGAGATGTAATTATGTGGGGTTCTCCTAGGCCAGAAGAGAGAGGCCTTTGTTGCCATTAACCAAAACATATTGGTCCATGGTATTAAAGTTACTGTACAAAATCGGTTACTGGAAACGATTGCAGTCATTTCTACAATGGTCTTAATGATTAGGACTTATGATGGTTGGCCGGGGATGTCAAATCTCTAAAACAAGGTTGGCCAGTTTCACAAGCCAAATAAAATTGTGTTATTTGAGCAATTTCTCCAGTGCTGTGGAGAAGAATGATATGTGCTGTGTCAAAGGTAAAGTTATTTAAAGAAAAGTTTAATGAATAATTGTTGGTATTTTCATCGGAACTTCAATTGAACATTCAAGCTATCTTAGATGTTGAAAAATGTATTTTAGGTGGTCATCTCTTCACTAGCTATACTTACTAAATTGATGGAGTATCAAAATTTTTTATATGTGGCCATTAAAAATCATTCTCTTAACCCTCTAGCAGTGAATGGCAGACTTAAAACTTTAATGAGGTCTCACTATTTGAAATCTACTATCGTAACCTTGAGTGGTGAGTAGTCAATGGATAATTACAGGTAATACACGGGAGCCTCGTGGGATTGGGCTTAGCTTAAAAAGGGTTCTAATCGAAGTGACTGTCAGTTTGCATTCTACAACACACAATGGATGCACACAGCTGTGTGACCCCCATGCAATCTTTTTTTTGAGAGAAATTTTAAGCAGTGGCGACACAATTTTACATAATATAAAGAGGGATATGAAAAGAGCTCTGATATCTGCAAAAATTCAGAAAAAATTCCATGCGGGATTTTGCCATATAGGCCATACAAAGGTAGACTTGAATGTTATAGCGCCTCTATATAGCCATTTCCCATAGAGAGACGTGTTGAACTAGATTTTTAGAAAAATAAATTGCACCGCAATTGTACATTTCGTAAAAAATTTACAAGGATGAATTCGTGGTACAAATAATCCAAATTCGTTGTCAACAGTGTGTGCTGTTGATATTTTTGCTTTATTCGATTTTTATAATAAAGGAGACTTTCAAACAGATTGATGGCAAATGGGCAAGATCTACAGATGGCACAAAAAGTATATCGGCATATTTTAGACCAGTATTATGTTCAAAAGTCGATAATTGAGAAAATGACGAAAAAACCCCAAAACTTGCGTTTGGAGTTTCAAGGGTCACTGTAGGTACCAACGCAAAATTGTGTATTGATTACACGATGAGGGTTGCCAATGAATGAGTGAGAACGCTTACTTGTAATATTGATTGTGGTCGCGTTGTTCATGTCGAAAGTACTGAACAGGGCTTCGAAATCACGGGACGCCGCTCCCAGAAAAAATCACGGCCGGCCGAAAAAAATGATCAGTAAAAAAAAAAAAGAGCATAAACAAAAAATTAAAACAAAAATGCAAAAAATTGAAAAAAGTTTAGGAAAAAAAAAAAATATTATGATCATTCTACAAACTCACATCAACAATATAGTGTTTAAAGTTACCATGGTTACTTAGTGTACAAATGAATACCAGTGTTTATTATGTGGTCTGAATCCTTGCTACCGGTGGAGCACTTTCTAGCGGAACAGTTGATGTTCAGTCATAAATAATAACACGGTGGATAGATCAATTGTAGCGTAAATAAAAGGTAATAAAGTCAAGTTAACGTTTTTCATAGAACCCTTAATTTAATTTATGAATTACAAGTTGTATTATTTGCTAAAATGTGAGAAACAAAAATGGTGCATATTTGGTCGAGCTATTACTAGATTGCAAAACAACGTGCGGATTGTGTTAAACCTGATCAACCCTAGTCTCTTCCGCCACTGACAGTTACTATATCTTCAAGCTTTTCATAGAGGAGACTCGATAAAGTCTCCACACACAGCAAAACACAGCGAGTCCCAGCATCGTGCAGAAAAAACAATTGAAGAGCTAAGGGTACAGGTTGTATTTGCTCATATTTGGCCAAAAAATAAGATATAATTCTGTTCTGTTTTATCTGGTGTAACAAAGGTCGAGGGTCGATCAGGGCCCCAAGGACCCCAAATTTAGTGAGGCGATCTAAGTTAAATGCGATCTGCAACATGACATTGGCAGTGTGCGCAGTCAGTGTGATGGTATTCATCTGTGTGGAACCAACCCAGCATTCTGTTAAAACATTTTGTTGAAGGGGGTGGGTTACTCTAAAATTAGATGCTTTTTCTAATTTTCAAAAAACTAAAAAATTAAAAAAAAAAAAAAAAAACACCAATTAAAAAATGAAATCATGGAATTATTTTAGACAAAGAGCAAACGTTTTCCCTTTCTTTTTGAGGTATCATGACTTGCAATTGGACGACCAACCAAGTAACCAACCCAACCATCAGTGTCAAGGCCGTGACTTGGCATTACCATCATGCTTTATTACTTAAACGGTTTTAATATTATAAGCTATAATTTACGTGTTCTTCAGTTTAATGATTTTGTAATAAGCTAACTACAAACATTGCTAAAAGTTTTTGAACCTTCAACATGTTAAAAATTGAAGAAATGGGTGTGAGGATTGCGATTTTGCCTCAACATCTAGCTAAACCCAAGAGCTTCTGGGGGGCTCCGCCCCTGGAACCATCCCCCCCTGGAGGCTTCGACCCTGGACCCCACCCAGGGGCCCTAAGGCGGGCCCCTGGGGACCCCACAGGTGGGCTCGTGGCAAGCCGCTCGCAATCGTGGCAAGCCGCTCAAACAGTTAATTTCTTGAGAAAATTTCCTGAATGACAATAATGATCCCAGACAGCAAAGTTCTAGCCTGCATGCAATGCCCTTGATACATAAAAGCGCAACTTTTGGTTTGGAGGTTGATCTTTGGGTATCTCTTCAAAATTATCAACTGGGCACAATACTGATAGAAAAACTGCCAAGATACTTTTTGTTGTGTCAATGACACTGGAAATTAAAACAAAAGTACTTGACCCAGACAGATGAGGTTATTAAAACCAGGACATCTGTTAGAATATCAGCTCTTTTATGGGAACCCTCATCCTTTGTACTTGCGGTATACACGAATCCGGACGGCGACTATTATAGCCCTACGCCGTGGGCGGCGAACGCATCCGAATGATGGGGGCATCTTTTGCATTTATCGTGATACACCGCGTTTACGTTGTACGTGATTAACAGAAGCGATAATTTTGTCAGTTCTGAGGGCCAAAAAAAACCAACAAAACACATTTCACTGTTATCCATTTTGATACATCAGGTCGGTCAGAAAAATGTAAATTTTTGGTCATCAAATAGCGATAAAAAAGTTAAAAAAATGGAAAGACTGCGTGCGAATATTCACTCGCTATGACACAAATGAAACATCGTATCCATTTCAGTTAAATAACACTTGTTAACCGCAGGTCATTTTCACGTGTACTGATAGTCCAGGAGTAGCACATTCCATGCACAAGCGAGATAATTTTGTTCGATCTCCGAAATCGATCTCATGGGCACGGAAGTGTCTTTCTAAAACACCAACAAACCGCATCGGAAGGAGGTCACGTTTTTCAGCAAAATACGATCGACTTGGAATATCAAGTTTTCACGTCACGGAATATTAAACCATATATTGGTACTTATTTTTGTTCTGGAGGTTTGATTTTACGAAAATTATTTTCTCAAGGAGCGTATACCAATTTTTAACGTATAACCATAGGCGTCATTCTCAGTCACGCAAAGGGCGAGATAAAACCTTCAATTTTACAACAACAGTAAGAAACTTGCCCTGGATATAATGTTTTTAGGCCAGTCCCTGAAATCATACTTTAAATCCATGGAAAAAAAACTAACGTGCATGATGACATTTGTTAACAATTGCACAAAAACGTAGGTGTTACTATGTATTATCAGATTAGGGGCTTATTGTTCGTTCGTTAAGCACTATGCGGCGTTTGAGTTGGTTTGTATGTGGGTTGGGGGGCCGGGAGCCCCCAGTAACGGCGGCGACCTAGAGGGTGTCCTTTCGAGGCTTCCCCCGTCGGATTCGTGTTATTCTGTCAGAAGAGATAAGCAACTTGACCGCCGATAGGACTTTTGCTGAAGATATGGTCCTGGACCAGAATTTTTAACTGTCTCATAGTGGCACTATTATTATTTGTGTGCCACTTTATTAAGTAATGGTGTTTATTTAAAGTATTACAAAAGAGCGGATGTTCTGCCGGCTCGGATTTTGTGGCGTGCGTCTGTGGTTCACTCGCTGTATTCCAAAACGTGGGTTCGATTCCCCACTCCACTGGTTGTAAAATTTACTTCAGTATATTACTTGGAGCTAAAAGTCTTGTAATTAAATTAATAGTGCCCATTGAAGTAGAACATAGTGATAGCTGACTTAAAGACACTTCAGTGATTGAAAAATATTTGAAATTTTCAGCAAGAAAAGAAAGAGTCAAAGTGAAGGTACGTCTGTAGAATTCTCATTAAGTTACTTTTCCAGACTGTATAGCATTGAACGCAAAGGAAGAAAACGGCCAGTGTCCAAATACGAGTATCCATTCAAATTACGTGTGTAGTAAGTGTCCGAACGGACAGTAATGGACATAAAAATCTCTGATTCTGTCATTATTTAGGTTGCTTCTGGTCTTATATTTGCAGGATATGTTAGGCGACTTGTACTTGTTACATACATGCAAAAATCGATTTTTGATGATTTTTCGATTTGATGTTGTAGCCAAATACTGATAGTGTCTTTAAGATAATTTATTGCTTATGTCCTGGACCATAATATCAGGCCAGAATCTTACAGTGCCACTCTGACCCATAAATTTGAGCATCCAAAATGGCAGCGTGTCGGTGGTTGGTGGCTCGTCGAAGCGAGAAATGAGTGTTAATATAGCACAGCTGTTGAAAGTACAATTTTTTATGACAAAACAGAATAAAACTATAGTCAGCAAACAGTTTTGCAAATTGATTTGGAATAGTTAGTCCACTAGCTCATGTTTGTTTGTTTTTTATTAGCATAATCCGGTAACAGATACAACAAAAAATTTACAAAAAAACAAAAACAATGTTTTGATACATTCCTGTTATTGAATTTATTTTTTCTGTACTTAATTTAAAAAATTTCATTGTAGGCAAAATAATTTCTTAAAATCTAGTTTTCCATGTTTTCTATGGAGAATCGGGCTATAGATGGCGATATTTATAACATACAAACCTAACCTTGTAGGCCTATATGGCAATTCAAGATTCCTGCAATGGATGTTGATTTTTTTTGCAGAGATGTAGCTCTTGCATTTCCCTTCAATATCAGTTGTCAAAATGGTCGCCATGCTTAAAAAAGTTCTAAAAAAAAAGAAAGAGTGGTATGGGTAAAAAGATGTGGTAGTAGCAAAAGTGACCACACTCTGACAATTTGTTGAGACAAACATCAATTTAAAGGTAAGCATCTGTACAAAAAGTATTAGTCTTCAAATTTGGTGGAAAGTAAATGTAGAAAATTGTGATGTTTTAGATTGTCAACAAATTTTGTTGGCTTACCGAAGACTTCTGCCGACATCAATGGGGTGCCAAACCATGCATAACTGTGATGCATGGAAACACCATCAGATATGATCCATAATAGCGCCGCCAATACAGTGACTGACGGAAAAACACCAGCGTTCTAATAAGAGGTTAATATGCGCGCTGCCGTTTTGAGTTCATTGTTTTAAATCGGAAGAAAATTCTGGAACCAAACCAAATCCAACGATTAAAAAGCGTAACTGAAAAACAGCAGCCAAGTATTAAACATCATCATTAACCGTCAAGTTAGAAATAATAAATAAAAATAAAGATTTTAGGATTAAATGTCAATGTGGTCCAGAATGTTTGGTTTGTGATTCTTCACGCTATGCAAAGAACAGCTACTGTCTCTTTCTGTTTACCAATAACGAACCTGACAGCACTCGCCACATGGTCTTATACAGCAGTCCAATGTATTTGACCGGCGCGTTTGAGTTCTTAGGGGGGACGTCATACGGATGTCATTTTTAAAGGATTTGTTATTTACGCGGTCATTATGAGATATCATAGAACTTGAGTTGGTTGTAGCTTAGTTACACTAAAATGAAATTGGAACGCATGGGCATTGTGCCTATTCATGAGGTTATGAATGAACATTCAGGGGATGACAGTCCCAGGACAGTCGAGTTGGTACAAACATAATTCAAATACGATTCAACACAAGCGAGGGTTTTTGTACTTTACATTCTATATTCTGGTGAAGCTTTAATTAATAGTTCAGAGTTGCCAGTTTTTAGATGACTTTTTTTTATTTCATAAAAACCCAATGTTTATTTTACTTAATATGGGATCTGGCAAGTAGCATTGCAAACAAGACATATACAAATACAAAATCAAAAACAAGTTGCAGAGATACGAAAATAAAGATCACCACAATTTTAACAAAGACAAAATAGTAAGGTTATAAAGGTTCCAAGAAATCGTCCTCTTTGGAGTTAGGTTACATAAAATGCTACATAGTTTGCTCAAACACGAATATTAGAGCAAGATTAATTCTATTATTTTGGTTAAGCTTAAGTCCCTATGCTAAACCCATGTCTATCACTTTGGGAGTTGACAACCCAAGGCTTTGTGTCTAAGTTCCAAGCTTGATAAAAACAGGCAATTTTTTTTTTTAAAATTGCCTATTAACCATAACCTTTAAAGTCGAAATTATGAACACTACATTCCCACAGTCCAAGTTAGGTTTTGTTCACATATCTTGGCATAGTAAAGCAATAACGCACCATTTTTTGAAGAGACACCAATTTTCCAAAAATTGAGATTTTTGCAGTTCTGCATTGGTAACTCTGGCTAGTAAACTCTACCTATTAAAAGGTTTATTAAAGCTGAACCATTATGAGATAAATTTATTAGCATAGTGGTTGCAGTGCCGCAAGTAAGTGTAACAGCAAAGTCATTCCAGCAGATTCAAATGCTGCATTGAGAGTGCTTGTTAATACCATGAGTAGAATCGTCAGCAATCTGCAATACCCTGATCTGCATGGGAATGACAATCAAGGAAACCCTGCAGTGCACTGCATATGCAGTGAAGTATGGACTGACATTTTAAGTGTTGGGTCCCACAGGGGTAAAGACTGGGACCTACAGGTGGTAATAAATACAAACTACACCAGCTTCTCTCAGTATGCAATGAGATTTGTGAGGATAATTTTGATGTACAGAAAGGACTCAATTGACACAAACTGCTACACAGTTTTGGTCGCTGCCTTGGCCTCCATTTTTGTAAGGGCAAATAGAAAATGGATATCAGCTACGAAAGGCATCCAATTATGCTAACTGTTGAAAATAAAAAGGTTGGAGTGGTAGGGAACTTAGAAGAGAATTGATTCCACTTTGCCATTATACATTGCACATTTATGTGGATAGCATTTACCAGAATATGCATGGAATAGGGTAGGGAGATGGGGGAGGGCATTGAGGTGGCAGGACTAATTGTCACATGTATGAAATAACATTGTTTTAACAACATTTTCAGAAAATTCTATCAAATTCTTCTATTAAACACAATAAAAAAAATCCCATTTCCTTCGCAAACCTCAAAAGCTGGTCAGCCGCTACATAAATACCCTTCAAACCTACTCTGTATCATGCTTTACTTTGTTAATATGATATGAAGTAGGTTGCAAAGGGTATAATGCAATTATGCCCAAAATAAATTGTTTCAAATTTCCACTATATCCAAAATCTTGGATTCATCAATATAAAGATAGCTTGTAACTCAGTATGGTCACAGAGTATTTTTTAAGCCAGCCGTAACTTAGGGATGGCTCAAAAAATATGGCTGATTTGATAAAACTGTAGAGCTCAATGGCTGTTAAATCACCTCAATACCATACTCTCCATTTGCAACACATCAAATTTATTTTACGCCTAATGTGAAAAAATGGTTAACAACATGACTTGTTCTTTAACGTGAATGTTTCGGGAACAATCAAATGCTAGAAGGCGATTTGTATACTTCATCCCAGTTTTAAGTATGAATTTATTATAAGACTGCTAGTTCACATTACATAGGTTTACACATTATGTAGTATAAGGGTTTAGACTCTCAGGGCTACAAGGGCACCCTTGCAAAAATATAGGGCTAATTATAGGGCAAAAAAAACAAGAATATAGGGATAATATAGCAGGAGAATCTAGAAAAATTATAGGGAAAATATAGGGAATTTGTATGTTGATTTTTACTTGGCATTGTGGGGCCTTCCATGTGCAATATGCAGCAGCAATTTTAATTCATTAGAAAGATATGTGCCAAAAAGTGAGCCGTCTCTGGCTGTTACTGACTAATTACATGAGATATATTCCCATAGTTGTAGGTTAATTCAATTAACCGAGGGGTAGCTTTCTGACTGTGCACCTATCCGATTGTATTGCTTTGAGGAATCTGGGGTTTCTGCAGAATATACAGTATTTTAAAGTATTAGTCAAGCCATTGAAGTTTTGCCCTTATTTTGATGTTGGAACCAATATCCATAGGTCATTCAAAGAGGTGTTGTTTTGTGGAAGAAATTGCAATAAGTTTTCTGAAAGTTTTAACTTATTCATTTTGAGATACATGGAAATTCCACCTGTACCAGACGAAAAATGGTACATTTGCCTCTTGTATTTCTAGCAACACAAATTAGTGTGTATTTTAGAAGTGTAATAGCCTCTGTATATCCCTTATTTATCAACACGTAACGTAACAAATGTCATATTATCAGCCCACTTGAATCCATGTACACCAATGTATCATTATAAGCGGAAGTTGCATTTGCCAGTTTTTTCTCAAAACATTGGTCAAAGGTCACAATAGGTCATTAAAGGTCAATCCCAAGTCCTTAGCCAGTGGTTCTTTTAAAAGCAAAATTTGGTGGCAATTTACAGATGAATAAAAAGGTGTCAAGGATAATGTAGGGGTCGTTAAAGGTCAATGTGACATCTGTTATCTTCGGTCAGTGGTTCATTTGAGCATGATTCAAAAATAATACCTCATTTGCTAAAGAAATTGCATTTGACATAAAAAATAAGGTCAAAGCTCATATATGATCATCAGGTCAATGTGTCGGTCCCCGGTTTCTGTGTCCAACCCGTATGTGTCTGTGAGAGTTAATCTTTAGCAAGTGGGATGGTCATAGCACCTAACTTGCACAGAATGAATTTTAATAGTTTTAACCACATTAGTTCAAAGGTCAGAGGGGTCTTTGAGATCAACCTACACATGTAATACATGGTGAATCTTGGGCAGTCATTCTTTACACAAGAGTTGAGTTAATTGATCAACGTGTATAAGAGTGATCAAGAGTTGACGTATAATATATAGCAATCAAGGTGAATAAGCGTAGAAAACACAATAATGCAATTTCACAGATGTGACTTGGGGACCTTTGCGTGACCTGCAGAGATCGAATATCATACCAAAAGGTTGTGTTAGCCAAAAAAATATTGACAAAAGATACATATCTGTAAGCAAATCCTCCAGAAATAGGGTATTTTTAAACCATGACCCTTATGCAATGGGTAAGGTTTTCAAATCCAGCTGCATACCTTCAACCAAACCTAATCTGAGTATCCCCCTCCATGGAGAACAGTCAAATTTGCTTCAATTGTGTGTAGTCCGAGTTTACCAACTCGGACTTCTGTATTATTGTAAAGAATTATTAAAGCAGTGGTCTATGATTCCTGACACAGAATTTTGTTTTTATCGGAAATTAAGATTATGCCTCAAAACAAAGTCATCAACATCCAGAAAGTCCGAAAATTGACATACGGACTGAAATGATCTTATTACATACCATGCTCATTTGAGATGGAGATACCACGTTGTACATGCTTGTTTTATTTAAAAGCCTTATAATGACACATTATAGACTTATGAAAGGCAATACTTTTGATCAATTCTGTAAAAATCAGGCCACAAAACATCAATCTTTAATTTCTGTGGAGACAAAAAAAAGGGTTAATCTAGCGATTTTGGAAGTTTATAGGGATGATTTATAGGGAGGCGGTAAAAAATATAGGAAATATAGGAATTATAGGGACGCTGGTAGCCCTGGGTCGTATAACATCGGTGCCCCATTTTGAGTTTGATCAACTATCGCCATTCAAAGTTCATTTTATAGATTTGTAATTTGAACTTTGAACTAAAACAAAAAACAACATTTTGCCTATGTATGGACTTATCTATAAATTATAATACATGTAAACTATTATTTTACAGCTTAGGTCACATGGTAAAAAATAACTTAATTACAACCACACCCCCCAAAAAAAAAATAGAGCAATTATTGTCCTCTGTAATATATACTGGCATTATACGCCATATTATGTTGAATATGATCAATTTGCCGCTAGTTCAGCTCATAATTTTAGTAATACACTATGAGTTACAAAATACTCATCCACCAAGGACACAGTTCAGTGGGTTGTCTTGTACATACATTGACATGAAACTGACCTTGTGTGATTGGGTATCATTTTATCACCCCCAAAACCAGGGGGTTATTTTCTAAAATGCAACTGGTGAATGGAAGGTACTCAACTGTGCCAAGGGAATTGAGATTTTAACAAGCTCATAGTGATTGCCGTCGAGCACTAACTCCGATGACATCGGGTCGGGTCTATATGTAAACAATAATTTGTGATACATATCTTACCAATATGATGCACAATGGGTGTAATACAATAGAGTAAAAACAGGTTTTCAATTCACACCATGCAGCTGAAAAACCATGAAGGGAAAACAAGATTTTAACAAATTTACACCCGTTGACTTAATTCTACAAACATAATTCATATGAGTGCAAAATGTGACATTGTACGTCTTTGGCAAACAAATATACAAATTTCGCGGCCCAAGGAACCTAACGTCCAAACAACGCCACTCATCCTAGATAAGCGGATTATGTTGCCTCTGCAAATATCAGAATATGCTCTAACTCAGAAATCTCTAAACTAGAGCATAAAATCCAAAAAATCAGTCTGGCAGGAATAATTAACCCCGAAATCATTT
>JAMKCH010005134.1:0-80742 GCA_023653785.1 Ophioderma brevispina
CTTTTTTTAAGTGTTTTTTTTTTAAAGACTTTTACCAATTGAGTAAAAATACTTAAAAGAATAATAATGCTAATATATAGGCGCTGCTTATAAAAACACAATTAAAAAGCAATTCGCGCCCGTGTCTGAGACAAACTGTTTTTGTTATTATTGTTGTTGTGTTTTTCTTGGCCTATAATGCGCACAGTCTGTTATGCATGAAACTAGGTACCTGAATATTTGGAGCAGGACGAGAGTGACTACGGGGGTTGTGTCCGTAAAAAGGTCTATTTTTTCAGGAGATCGTCCAACCCCCAAAACAATTTTTTCCGGCTATGGATCAACTGAAAGGATATGCTTTCAGATTATCTTTTGTAATAATTTTGTATTTCTTTTATCATTTTTTAGTTAGAAAAAGTGATTTTCAAGGAAAAGCTTTCAATATTAGTTCTAACCATTTTGGCCAAATTGCCAGTCAGATATTCAATGCTGTGTTATATGCTATTTATGTAGATAAGAGATAAGACGAACAAGGAGGAAAAGAATGCATCACACACCAAAAATACATTTTTAACATGACAACAATTGCAACAACTGTTCTGCAGAATTTTGAACAAGCATAAAAATTATGAAAGGTTCCAAACTTAACATATCACCAAAATATGCTTGAAATGGGTGAATGGGCAATGTTTAAGAACAGCTAGGTAACGATAAACGGTCTGAAATTCGGAAATAATAATGTGCAAATGTCTTCTTTGGTATTTATATTGTAATATGGTGCCCTCAGTTTATACATGCATTAGACAAGAGTAGACGACGAAATGTGCATTAGACGAAATGGCAGTAGTCGAAATGGTTTTAGACAATCTGGTCTTTAGACAAAGTGGTCAGTAGACGAAATGACATTAGACGAAATGGTTTTAGACAATCTGTGATTAGACCAAAGGGGCAGTGCGACGGAAATGGCATAGTCGAAATTGGTTTTAGACAATCTGGGCATTAGACCAAGGGTAAGTATACGAAATGACATTAGACAAAATGGTTTTAGACAATCTGGTGATTAGATCAATTGGGCAGTAGACGAAATGCGCATTTGGACGATATGGTTTTAGACAATCTGATGATTTATACCAATGGGTAGTAACGAATGGCATTAGACGGAAATGGTTGTAGACAAAGTAGTGATTATACCAAGGGCATTATAGAAATGGTATTAGCGAGTGGTGATAGACGACGACAATGGAATTAGTTAATGGTTAATAGACCAAAAAGGAATGAAATTAGAGTATGTGGGCATTAGACTATGGGATTTTAGAACAAAAATGGATTAGACTATCTGGATATCAGACGACATGATATTAGACGAAGTGAAGTGTCAATTCCCCCTCTCAAGTTACTGCTATGTTGATACCAACAAACTGGGTGAGCCCCTCCAATCCACTGAGACGGCTCTTTTGGCAGTGCAGATTCTTTCTTGAGGGAGATTGATGACCAAAAAAGCTATTTTTCTAGTCATGATTGACATGTTCCGCGGCATTTGATACGGTGGACCATGGCATACTCCTGCAGCGTTTGTCTGATGACTTCGGCCTTTGCGGTCCTGTCCATCTCTGGTTCAAGTTCTTACTTGACTAATAGATCATCTCAAGTTGGTTTCTGGTTCTTCCTCCTTCGAGAAGAGCTTATGCATAGTGTTCCACAAGGGTCCAGTTCATTGGTCCCCAGGTTTTTAGTCAGTTATTACTTCATAGAATTGGTCGATTTATACGCATCTTCACCAGTTCAATCTTAGCAGATGTTGTCCAAGTATTTTTGACCTTCGACCCAAACCTCCCTGGTGCAGGGTTGTGCATTTTCAGGCTTGGTCGCTGTGTTAAGGAGCTGCGTGTTTGGATGGCTACCAACAAGCTGATGATGATGAAACCTGACGACGACAGGAGTTCTTCATGTGTCTTCTCTACCGCATTTACAAAACACCTTGAACATCTGTCGTTTCACCTTGATGATGTTGAGATTCCACCTTCTCCTTCGGTAGAAACCTTGGTGTTTTGTTTGATTGTCAATGAAGATGACTGATAATGTGAATCAACTGTCTCGCTATCTGAACTTTCAAAATAGGAACCTGAATAGAATCCGCAGATTCCTGATTTCAATTTCCGACCATAGTGCTGTCCGTGCTCTTATTCTTTCCATGCTGGATTATGTGTGCTCTCCTTCAATGGTATCTCCCACAAGGAATATTACTGTCTTCAGAGAATCAAAACAGGTTGGGCCCGGATCCTTTTCAAGAACCAAACGCCATCATTCTCGCCTCTCTAGGAGCTTCACTGGCTTCTTGTTGTTCAACGTATCCAATTCCGTACCCTTGTTCACCCCTTCAAATCAATCATACAAGTTCTCCCCCACTATATTTTCATCTTCTTCTTTTCCAGTCACAAACCATCTGTGGACCCCTCCGGTCCTCACTTGGCATTCGTTGCATTGTTACGAGGACCCGCACTGATGCGGTGCATAGGGCTTTTCGACGCTTTGCCCCTCGCGTTATGGAATAAGCTTCCTGCTGTGACTAGAGGCACTACCAACCATAGCCTCTTTTAATAAGTCCCTGAAAGTCACCTCTTCCCTAATTAATTGGTTGCATCCTCTTTGTTCTTTTCACGGATACCATTTCCTCCCTTTTCTGCTTCCCTTTTTTTTCTTCTCCTTCACGCGCCTTGTATCCTTTGGTCAAAAGGCACTTAACCAAATGTCGTGGTATGTTATGTTATGTATGGTATGTTCATGTGCGTCTTTAGATTACTGTAGACGAACTGTGACGGTTTCTTTCCTGCAATTAAAACGCAGATCGAATGTGGTCAGGTAGTTATACAGTTATACAGTAAAATATGGTGTGTACCGCAACTCAGTTTAACGCTTTGTGTGATTTTTTTACAGTTAATGTATGACTAATCGATCAAATATATGTACGAATCAAGGTATAAAATCAAGAAGTGGTGTAAGGCATTTCTTATACAGATAGCAGGTGTGTAGCAATTCAATTTTCGTATATAAGACATTATAAACATGCCAAACCTATTCCACAGTCGTATACAAAATAGCTGCGTGTAATTGCTGTATACAAAATTGGGGTATTAAAATGCAATGTCGGAGAAAGCACTCGAAGTTATTGATTGTGTGATCCATCCCCTCGCTACGCTCGGGAATTCGGAAGCACGAATCAACTCTTATTGTGTATTCTCCTTAACTTACTATACTTGCAACTATACTATATAATACCGGGGAGGGATAATATCAATGTGGATATTTAATGCTCATCGTGAGTAGGGTGCACGAGCCTGGTAACGATCCTAGCCCATTATAAACGGGCCAAAAAAATAAGTCACGCCCTTGGATGACCAGACTTTCTCATGATAAAACTCACTTTGATGGGGTGTATTTTTCCCATTTATATTTATGTTTTACAGGAAACATTTCCCATTTTATTACAGTTTCATTTGTTGGAAGGTAATGCCTTTTTCTACCCTAACAACAAGCATTTGTGTAAAAATGATGTTTCAAAACAGGCCAAAAAAAGTTGCACTTTAAATTGTTGGCAACTTATTGCCAACATATGGTTGAAATGGAAACCTTTAATGTGGGTCTTAATGCATAAACCATTTTTGAAATCACGCACAAGTTATTCAGCATTGTAATCCCGATTACATTAATGCTTTTCGTAATGATGAGGCAAGAAAGAAGGGATATATGTTTATGGGATGCAAAAGAAAAAGGATAATGCTTTATGAATTGATTCTGGTGTGGGGTATGAAAAGAGAAGCTGATTAAATGAATGCTTTAGGAATGAACGATTGATGATTGATTGAATGGCAAAATGTTTGCAAGAAATCTTTCATGACACAATGGCCAATGTAATTTCTCTTGCAATGGGTTGGTATTAAGTAAATGAGTTAGAACGATGCGAGAGGCACTGCATTTGGGAAGAACTGGGTTCTTTTCTGTAAAAGAGATTGCAAGGAGAATGCAGCTGGTGAGGTCAAATATTTTGCCTCGTCATGGGAGACCCCGCTGATACAACAGTACGGCAGGACATGTGTCATATTAACTGGCAAATACCCGGCCGCAAGTGACAGGTTAATTTTTTAAAATAAAGGAATAACATTTTGCATAAATCATTTGCGATAAAAATTGAATTAAGCCAAAATAATGTAATAAAATAAGACTCGTCTCACTATTCTTCTTTTTCAACTCGTCAAATTTAAAGGCGCGTGTACACAGAAGAAGAGGGCAACCGAGAAACGCAATGTGTCTCCAGAAAGTAGGAATAGACTCAAAGAATATGGCCTACATGCTAGGAGACCAAGCAAAATGGTAAAATTTTGACTGTGGTCATCGACAAAGAAGGGGAATGAATCGTTATGTTAAATGAAACAGTTTGAACATGCGCTCAACTAAACTGAAGCAGACTTAAAGTAATGAACTTTTGTAAAAATGTTGGCACTTTAGAAAGTTGGAAAGTGGCCACCTTGTTTTTGGGTCTGTTTGAAAACAAAAACACCACCATTTTTCACAAATCTTCGTTGTTAGAAAAATCATATACCGTTCAACAAAGATGAACTTATTACAGGAAAAATGTTTCCTGTAAACAATAAATTACTTGATGCGATGAAATTTACACCCATCAAATATTTCTTTCAATTACAATTCTGGTCATCCCCTAGGGGACTTATTTTTGGGCACCGTTTATATATATATATATATATATATATATATATTATATATATATATATATATTATATATATATATATATAGGCGAAAGAAATTGAAGGGGGTGAAACTAGCACAGATGTTTTAAGGTCTCGTGTTTACTCTGGCCAAGCTTTCGCCCGCAGGCTTCTCTTCCGGGCCTAAATGGAGAAACATGAAAAACACATTAGTAAACTATCCGTGTGTATACAAACCAAAATGAATAGTGAATAAAACAACATAACTAGCCCAAGCCGAGGGTTATAAAAGTGAAAATCAGTAGTTTAGACATAGAACAACAACAAATAATGGGTGCTTACCGGTGATGGTAGGAAAAGAGGGGGAAGGCCGATGGGTCTGGTGTTGTGTTACGAGAGTGATGGATAATATAATCTATCTTTGACGATTTTTTGCGATTTTAATTTGCCCCACACTGTTAATTAAAACATATATTTCAATTACAACGTAGTGGAAAATCGACAATAAGTTAATTTTCAAATATATTTAATTAATATCAGCTTCCCGATTATTATAGATATGTCGAAAATATGATAAAATAAAATACGTCACGATGTGCAAACGACAAAATGCACTTTTCAACGTGCAAATAAACAAATACGCAAATACGGCGTTATGTGACGCGATGTCGCAAATACGTCACTATGTGAAAACGACAAAATACCAATTCTATCTAACCAACCGGAACTCTGCAAAATACTTCCACCCACTACGGTCACTATGTGACGCGGCCATACTTCAAAATGCAATATACGATGCTATAAGCCTGCGCAGTATAGATTTCGACAAATAGTCGTTATTTGTGCGGACAATTAAACATTTTTGTAAATACTGGCGTCACTTTGAGGTTTAAAATTTGGTGAATTGTAGAATAGTACAAAACAAAACGGGCATGTGCCAAATTCTTCTCCAAAAAGTCCTGCCAAAATGTCGAATACACGGCATTATGTGACTCGGCCAACGATATATATAGACTGACCGACCCCTTCCCGGGTTCGCGCACCCCCTTAACCCACTGGAATAAAGCCCATGCTCATTTGTTTTGATTATATATCACATAACAAGATCAAACAATTGAGTGACTGTTTCAAATTATAACCAATTTGATATGAAAACTATTCCACCCTATACGAGCATTGAATGTTTGCAATCCTTCTGATTATTCCCTGTTGAGAGAGAAATATGCACTACACGTTTTTTTTTCTGTTTTGTTTGTTTGTTTTGTTTGTGGTTTTTGTGTCATTCACTCCACTTTTACGTGTAGAAGTAATTAATTTTAATTACAAAATTTTTTATTTTTTTTATTTTTTGAGAGAAAAATTATTTCCATTACTGCAGTACTTAATTGATACATAAGGAGGTCCTGACCGGGTCTGAATAAAGTGCCAAAAATGTAGCTCCCCTATTGCCTACGTGCCTCTCTATAGTCTTACCCAATAATGAAATTTGTCGTTCAAGCGTAAATGCAATAACTCCATCTTTTTTTTTGACAACATAAGGTCGCAGTAAAATTAAATGAGCACCTCTATATTTTATTGTTAAGTATTATCAAATGACGCGCCACCGAATCCATATAAGCCTAACGTATTAAGAAATGATTAAAAACTAATTTTAAGAAAACAACAGTGGTAATACTATTAAGTAAAAACGCATTAATGACAGTTAGCAGTAGTAAATCGCATATTTCAAGATGGCAACCTGATTACAAAATGGCCGCCAATTAAGCAGGAATTTAACCCAATTATTAATTGTAGTACTCTCGAAAGATTATGACTATATAACTACATTTGTTTGACCAAACCAAGTCCAGCAAGTTTTTATGTCTCAAATTTACCGTTGCCATTGATTAGATCAATGTCATAGAACCTGCTACTTAGATTTCCAAAATCAATTATATCCACTTTAACTCCGTCTTACCAAGAGCCCTTTTTTTTTTGTAACACGGTTTAACCAAGGGGGGCGGGGGGGTTAATTTGTTATAGAAGCACCCGTATCCAAACACTGATACCAAAATAAGTACCAACATACTAAAAGTACCTATTATGGCGTCACATTGACGTAATCAAGTCCGCGAGCCGGCAAATTGGCATTTTTTCGACCGAAATAGGCGACAATGCACTTTTTGCGCTAAAATCGAAGAATACGGATTTTCATGCGTTTTCGCTCTAAATGATGGCCTTTGGCTAGTTTTTACATAAACTAGAGTTTTTAGATCATACTGTTGCATATATTTTCAAAAATGCCCATAAAATACCTGGGTGGCAACCACCCCCCCCCCCCCCACCCTTCGACTTTGACGGCATTACCTAACCCCGGTGAAGGATTTTGTCTCTAAAAACCGGAAAGGTGAAAAAAACGACTACCTAGAAGCTTTTTAACGAAGTTTTTAGCCATTTAGCGCCCGGATCGAAGTTCACTAGGGGGGTGGTAGCCCCCCCCCCCCCCCCCCCTTTTAAGACGGGGTTATCTCCACTTATGAATGGTGAAAAACACTATATTGACACCATCCCACATTGTAACCTAACAAGTTGCACAAAAAAGGTGCTGACATTAGCAGTATTACAACTAGCAACAATCAACTAGCAACATTTCAAGATTGGCAGCTTGATTTCAATTGCTACCATTGAAACAATCATTTGTAACATTATCTGCCTCGAAGAACCACCTAGATTCTTAGTTCTACTGAGAAACCTACTTAGAATTCAAAACTAACCCACTGTGTGTAAGAAAGCTTGGTCATATCAATTAAGTCGCTACCTGATTAATTCAGTATCCGCAGGGCAGTCCATTTTGGCACCGTTAATGACGTGCACAAAGTACAAGTCTATGATATTCAATTTATATTATTGCTCGCGCCTAATAATAGATTAATTCCGTAGAGACACCTGCGATTTTCCATGTTGCGAACGAGGTTGAGATATTAACATATTTGATATGTTTTCAGATACTACATTGTGGCATCTGCCGAAATATAAACAATAACAATCGCGCTGTTTGTCAATAATTATGAATAGGATTTTAATGTTACTCGTTTTTGATAACGATAACATATTAATACTTAAATACATTTGCATGAACAAAGCTTGGTGGCGCTAAATACCTCACATGTCGATGGCTCATACGATGGCGGCCAAGACTCTTCAATATAATAAAGCAACTCATCAACGAACCAAACAATCCTTTGACTTTGAGAGATGTCCTCTGCAGCTCCTCGACAGTAGAGGTCAACGCAGAGGTTGTGAGTGCGCAGACGTTAGTTAGATGCTTTGGAGGTTGGTTTCTTAGATACTTGGTTGTTTCTTCTTTAAGAGCACTATCAGTGATTTGCTAAATCGAAATCGATCGAAAAAAAATCATCAAAAATCATATTTTTGCATGTATGTAACAAGCACAGTTAATCTAACTACCCGCAAATGATAAGACAGAGCAACCTAATATACGAATCGGAAATTTGAGTCATTACTTTCCGTTCGTACACTTACTTCAACACGTAATTGTATGGTGAATCGTATCTTGGAAACACTGCCGTTTTCTTCCTTTTCTTTTCTGTCAATCTTCAGTTGGAAAGGTAACTTTATATGAAATTCTACATACTTATATCCTTCATTTTGAAGCTATTCCTGCAAATTTCCACTAATGTTTCAAATCACTGAAGTGTCTTTAATGCTTCCGTGTAGTGATATTGAACGAGGGTTTCAGTAAGACAGTTCCATTCGGTTTATTGTACATCAAGACCGTGCGCGAGTTCACATTGGTGTGTTAACAAACCCCCAATGGTCTATGGTCTTTTTTATCTTGACATTACCATTTGTACTCAAGGAGATGGCTCTGACTAACTGGGGCGCTACATATAGACGCCGGAGTATACAGGACAGTCCATTGTTCTACGACACCATGGTAATCCTCATTCAAAATTTTCTCTTTGACCTTTTAATAAAAAATATTCTTTGCACACCTAATAGGTCAATTTTAGCATTGTTTCTAACCCACATACCAAGTGCCATCAAAAATCGGACAAATATGGAAATGAAGCTCATTATATGCGTATCTCCACGTTTGCATGGGTAGTTATGTTGGTTTAACCACTACCCACATACCAATGGTCAAAAAATCGGACTGGCTTAGTTCGCTTTTATTAGCCAATCCAGGAACAATTGCAAATAGCTCATGATATGCGCAATATTCTGTCAATATTGCCATAGGTGATACTTTTGTCCACCACTACCCACATAACAAGTGTTTTACAATGACTTTGCGCTCTGGTTAACAAACAAAAAAAAACACCATTTGTTTGTTGGGGGGGGGTGACTTGTTTGACGAGAGAGTGCCTTCCAGATATGCCGCCCACAAAAATCTCTTGTCTTTGGCATCCAATAAAGAATGATACTTCAATCAGGTATGCCATGGACCTCTATCCAATAAAGAATGCTACTCCAATCAGGGTAGCCATGGACATTCGTAATTCCGATAGATTGTTCCTCATTGAAAACACATAACTAGAGAACATCGCCAATTGTCAGAATTGCCTCGGCATACAATTGCATCGTTTTTTAAATAATACCAAATTTAAAAAACAAAAAATTTTATACTTTTCTTTTTTTGGAAACAGGCACGAAAGCACTGGAATTGTCCATAAAATTAGTGTTTTTCATCGTTCATAATTGGGGACTTAACCCTCCTTCTACCTGAGGCCTCTTTTTGTAACAAAACTCCCGAGTGGGGGGGGGGGGGGTGGTTACCACTCCCCCTGTCATTTTCGTTACGGAACCCCCGCTTCCCTGTAATTGGTACCAAGGATAGCTTAGAGTTGTCTTCTTTCCATTGGTCCCATAAGTACTACATCCCCATTTATATATGCACCTTTTTTTCACTGGCGTGTCTATGGCAATGGCAAAGGTTTGCTGACTGGCGAACTTTGTGACGTCATTGTACGTAATGCTATGCATTTTTGTGTACTACCTCATTGGTATCATCGAAGGGGAGGACATAGCTACTATTGGTAATAAAATCAATGTCCCTGTGTTTTCCTGTGTTGTGTTAGGAATGTTTGGTACTATCTCTTCCGAAGGGGGGGGGGGGTGGTTACACCCCGTGATCCCTTCTTTGGATCACCCTGTATCTTCCTATACCCCGTTGGATTTTGTTTTGGATTAAAATGAGCGGAACATGTCAATTGACAATTAATTATAATTGGCACCTAAAAGGGGGTTTAGCAAGACCGGGAAAAAAACCTGAAGGGGTGGTAACCACCCCCCCCCCCTCTGTAGAACGAGGGTTAATATGGGCTAATATGGTGGCCATGTTTAAATCTAAATCTAAGATGTCAGGGATGTTGGACATATTACATTAATACCTTAGCACATAAAAGTTTCTGCACTCCCTGGTGGCAGGTCGGGGGGGGAAGATTTACAACGATGTGTCTGTTCCCAGACTGCTAAAGATATTGTCCTAAATTATTACTACGTTTATCAATCGCCCATAGAAAATGCGTGTAAAAAGAAATCAATCTCAAATATCTCCAAAAACGAAGGGTTCATGATATTTTGTTCATCAGATTGCCTGAATGTTGTCCTCTCTACGAGAACATTCCTCAATTGGGTCTGAACCTGTAGAACCTTTTGAGAAAATTGAACATTTCTATCGTTATTTTTTTACCCAATCTCGTGGGCTCTACTACATCAGACATGTGTCCCACGGTGCTACGTCATTAGGCTGGCTAATTTAAATGCCACGATCATACTTCCGCAGCACCGCCGTACTTCCACAACATAACAGGAAACAAATACAAAATTGGTTGTACGATGCAAATGGCTGTTTAAAAACCTTTTTTAACAACGCTCTCCAAATTATCCCGCCGAAAAATAAATAATAAAAAACAACACTTTCACAAAAATAGTTTTCCCGTAAAATTGGATTTGAATAGCGCCACTATAAAGCCTAGACAAGGATATGGTTGTTTAATCAAATGTTTAGTACGTGTCTACTTCAAAGTACAGTGTGAGTCAAAAAAAACCTACATTCAGAATACAAAATATTTTAAATAGTTGAAAATGGTTTTGCTCAAATGTTGGCCTAGGTTTAATAACAAAGGATAAACAGGCTTTCCATCAGAAAATGTGTATTTGGTGTCATTTGACTTTGGAGGAAGAAGTTACGCCTATTTTACTTAGCGACTTGAGAATCCTGTTTGGCGATTTTGGATCCAAACAAATATGCATCGCTTACATAGAGTAACATGGTCTTCAGCAGTGTTTGAGTAACAAACATTTAACACCAATTATTGTTAAACAATAGAAGGTTTGGAGAATAATTGAAGAGTATATCCTTGTATCCCAGAGATTACAAAAAAAATGCTAATACAAAAATTGTTCAATTTCCCAAAAAGAAATTAAAGATACTGGTGTAAGACACAGTTTACTTGTTCACAGCAAGATGTCATGGTTTTAACCTACACGACTTGGAGCAAAATTTAAACCAGAAAGTTTTGTATTCCGCTTGAAAACCGAAAACGGGCAGTGCGATATTGAATTAAGTTTTTAATTCCCATTTATTTACAGAAAACTTCAGGCGTAGGTTGTTCTCTTCTTGCAATTAATGGACGCTGAGTATACTGTATTTGTGCAAAATAATTACCTTATGATATGTAAAAACAACATCTCTGAGCAGTTTTCATTATGTTTCATGAACTGAGATTATTAAAAATACTGACTCTTTATGATTGACAAGGGGTAATTTTATTTTTGAAGATAGTTTACTTATAATTTGTTACACAATAGACCTTTTATCAAACTTGACATGTTGTTTGTTTGTCGAGAAGAATCGAATACCATCTGAAATTTGCATGCGTGAATTGTCTTTGCTATTAATGTGTTAATGGTATACGTCGGTGTCAGTCTCTCCGCAATTTGTATGGCTAAAATCGGCCAACTGATTTTTTTAGGTCGCTGTTCCGCAAATTGACATAGTTTCTGAACCAAAGATCCGATATACAACCAAATAAAAATCTTCTGATAGCCTGTTTATCCTCTAAACAACCAAAGGCAAACATTGAAGCAAATAACTTTACAAAACCTTTGAAGAACAAATCTTTCCTGAATGGAGGGTGTTTTGCCTCCCGACACTGTACTTAACCCGCGCTACCGTAAGGGGGGGGGTGTCCACCCCCCCCCCCTTCAGTTGTTTCCCGGCTTGCTACCCTTTTTGTTGCCAAATTATCTACTCTACTGGGTGCAAAACATCGATGATGGCAGAGTGAGGAGTTCACTATTTAAGGATCCGATCAAAAGAATACTCTCGACCGAGCAGTGAAGTCTGTAGCATGCAATGGATCCAACAGTCCACGAATTAAAATCCAAAGTGATTGTTAATACAACCAGTAAACTATTTACCATAGGTCAACCACACAAACCAACAACATGGATAACATACTTTAGTTTGTATCAATTAGTTTCATCTGATTTGATTTTTTGGATTATATTTTTAAAATATAATCTCATATAAAATTGGATCAACTATTAACCCTTTTCGTTTCCCCCTCCCGAGGGGGGTGGGTGGTACACCCACCCGCCCCCTCCCCAATCTTAAGGTTTTCCCCAGCTTGCTAAAAAACCCTTTTTGTACCAAATTATTTAATTTAATTGTCAATTGACATGTTCCGCTCCTTTTCATTCAACATCAAAAACAAAACATCCACCGGGGTATATGTAAGATACAGGGTGATCTCCAAGTGATGGATGGGGGGGGGGGTGCCAACCATCTCCCACACCCTTTCGGAATAGAAGTACCCAACATGCCTAACACACACAGGAACATCACACCTGAATTTGGTACCAATAAGATGCTACTACGATCTCCTCTGTTCCATTGAATACCAACAGGCCTAGCATACGGTCACAATGACGTCATGTCAGCAAAAAAAAAGTTTCGCATGTCCCAAACACTGCCACTTTCCATAGACACCACACACAGTGAAAAATTACAATTTTTCGCCAAAAAAGTTAGGAAAATCAGATTTTCATGCGTGTTTGACATCTACTTGATGGGAAATGACTAGGTATATATAATGACAGCATTTTTTTATGAGCTATAAAGGTGTTTAAGTCGCTAAATTGCAAAATGTCATTTTCCACCCGAATTCAGATTTTCGTACTTCCTCAGCACATACGTCATGGTGACGTCATAGTAGGAATGTTGGGTATACTTATTTTTGCAGTCAGCGGCCAAACACGGCCGTTCGGTCGATGTTCCGATCGCGTTTCTAATTCCGAACCAGTAATGTCAACCATTGTGATTACGTGTCACAGCTGAAAGTCAACCCTGAGACAGTTATACACAAGGCACTGTGATGGTGGGCCTAGCAACGACCAAGATGGCAGGGTAAGTGGCACATATAATTTTTTTCTGTTATTTTAATACCGAATTTGTTGTGGGGTTCATGATTTTCCGAAACCCAAATAACCAGGGGAGCGGCGCCTTTTTTTTCTTACTACGATGAGGCCTTACAAAGTGCTATTTTGACTATCTTTCTTAAAGAAAGGGGAAATTTTAACGTTGTAATCAACAACTAGATCGAGATACGATCTATCAGTGGTAAAAAATTCTCCAATGTTCAAAAGAAGCTGATATTAATGAAGCATTTGAAAAGTTGATCGATCAGGAGCCGCATTTTGCCAAGTATTGGGTTACGTCTCCTTCGTATTTGTTCTCCTTGGGAGGAGAGACTCACTACGCCTTGTGTATCGCAGCCAGCCTAACGCTATATCCTGCGCATATTTTGATTTGACCAATTCGTACGTGGGCCACTGCCACTCCCTCAGATAGCAAAACATAAAAAGGTTTTTTGGCATAAAACGGTGGACCAACGTTTGCTGGACATTGACCCACGTTGGCAGTGAACGTTGTGCAACGTAGCTTTGTCCGTTGGGACAACGTTAACACAACCGTGGTAATGTTACGTTGACCCAACATTGACCAAACCCGGTTAGTCCACCCTTTTTGTTAACCATTTATTTTGACGGTTGGCCCAACTTTGACCCCACGTTGGTCCACCATTTTTTGTTATCCGTTGCCCCCGACGTTGGTCATCAGTTTTGTTACCAATTTATTTTAACGGTTTGGCCGGCACGTTGGTCCCATCATTTTTTAACCATTTATTTTATTTGCCCCCCACATTTAACCAACCTGTTTATTACCATATACGTTGAACCAACCCAACTTAGACAATGACTATTACTAGTCATATTAGAGCTCAGTCACATACATTGACTACATCAAGAACCCCCCATTTTAAATTTTTAATCACAATCACTTAACAAAGACTCATGCGGGTGGTTGCTTTAACAAATTACATATAATAGTACAATGTAAAACTTTCAACTACACACTAATTCGGTAATGAAATAATTTATACTTTAAGCACAGTAATAAATCTAAGTTGGTCTAAACCGCTTTTTTTTTTTTTTCGTAATAATTTAAAATCATTGTATTTTATTTAAATCATTCTCGACAAATTCCAGATTTTCCTATAAACCTTATTCATCATGTTGCTGACCCAAAGAGCCAAAAAAGCATGCTTTGTCTAAAATTTATCCCAAGATTATAATTGCGAGTTTTTGTTTGAAATAACTTTAAGTTCTTCACTCATTTATTTCCAGCTCCACATGTATATAAAATGCGAAATCATTTTACATTTTGTTGCACAGTTTCAATGCTCAATGTTTTAAAAATTGTAAAAAGGAAAAAAAATAAAAAATTTGAAAAATTCTAATATTTGGGTTGTTTTTGGAATATTAGCCAACAAGCCTGTGACATCAATCAGTGAGATCAATACAGCTATACATCTGAGTGTTTTGGTTTACCCACCTCAAGAATTCACTGCTTATTGTTTTCACTTGCTGTGACCAATTGGAAGTTTAAACCAGCCAATGTCTCATTAATACATGGCTAATTCCATCACCAGAATAAAATATATTTAAGATATGATACCAAGCTGGAGTCATTCCATGCCATCTTAGCAAGGTGTGACCACCTTACCCTTTAGATTTTCCTTTATTTTGTATGTGCGATAACAACAACAACCTTTTTGAGAAACAAATTCTGAAATTTTCTCCTTTATACTTTTTTAAAAAAAAAAAAAAAAAAACTTTGAGCATTTTTGTTAAAAAAAATGCAAATTAGTTTGTAATGGAAATTTAGATTAATTGCCAAAGAAGAAAATTTAGACTTGTCTTCATCACAAATGTAAAGTAAGCACCTTCAGGCATTTTTACAGGATGAATTTCGGCGCGAATCCGAGAATCGATTTCGCAAAAAGATTCTCGGTAAAACTGATTTGCGTGAATCAATGTTGATTCTCGTAAACTTAGAACTTAACACAGTAGTGAATAATTAGATGATTCACGCAAAATTTGTTTTGGGGAAGTCAAGGACTGATTCTCGCACACAGCACGAATTTCTACCCCTGAGGCAATACCAGCTGAAATATGCAAACATTGACGCTTGAATTTTGACCAAATTGAATTTTTTGGTTCTATTTTATCCCAAAAACAGGTTCTTGACAAAAAAAGTTTTCTTTTTTTATTTATCAAAATCAAAAAAGTAACAGGGCAGAGTGATTTTTTCATGAATTGATAGTGTAGGCTGGAAACCGAATGAAGCCAAATCTCCCCATTGAGTTAGCAGAAAATAGCTTTATGTCCAAAGTGTGGACGTGACATGTGAACGGAATTTTTTGACTTAAAATCTTATGTTTTTACATTTATTAAAACCAAAACTGAATTTTAAGCTTCTATAAAGATGAAAAACTACTACTTCCCCAGTGATGCTTTGTTTCATCCTCATGCCCGTCCAATATTCCAAAGCTGTTAGATTTGCATGGGTGCTTGATTGAAGCTTGAGGTGGACGTGACAAATTGAAAATGTGAAAGGGCAATTTTTGAAAATTACTCTAAACGGATCACACCTCAAAGTAGTAAGTGGTAGTTACATACATGGAAACAACTAGAAAAACTATCAATTTAAAGTGGCAGGGAACCTCCTCGGTTGAGATATGCATCTCGGGTGTGGTGTGGACGTGGACCAAAGGTGTGGACGTGACTGGTGTGAACGGAAAAATCTGTTGATGGAAGCCATGTTCATTTTACGGTTGTCAACAACTTTTAGCACAATTTACTAGTAGAGTGAAATAACTTCAGGAAGTAAGTAATACAACCATGAACTTGGCTCATACAAGACAACGGGCTTCTGCAAAAGTGTTGGACGTGACAAAATTGTGAACGGAAAATGCGGACAAGATTTTCAAATAACCAATCTGAACTTAATTCAAGGACCAGTTATATAATTTGCTGTGGGCATTATATGAGGGATGTCCTTGTAAATGATACAATAAAATGCCACAGATATCCACCAGAGGAGTGTCAGTGTAATTGAATAAAGTTGGTATCAATGTGAACGACAAAAGGTCACGTCCAAAACGATTTTGATTGCTCCATATAAATTTTGAGCACTCTGCTACACTTTATTTTCACATGGTAATAAAGTGTCACTAGTGCTAAAAGAACTCCAAAAGTAAAAATGACAGGTTCTACATAAACAAAAAGGGCAATGTATTGTGGTGACGCCAATCAGTCAAATTTTGACCAATTTTGTGTGGGCCGTCTCCTGAAATACAAGCACAAATAAGTTGGTTTAGCTATGCGAGGTAAGGTTCGTAGGAGATCTAAGTAAAAACACAAAAAAGTGACTCTGTATCACCTGCCTGTAAAAAATCGATTCTAGCAAAGATTTCGTAACTGAATTTGCGTGAATCAATGTGATTCTCGTAAACTTTAAAACTTAACCCAAGAGTAGCGAATTAGATGGATGTCCGCCAAATGTGTTTATACACAGTAGCGAATTAGATGATTCCCGCCAAATGGTTTGGGGAATCAAGATTGATTCACGCAACACAGCGATGAATTTACCTTGTCCAGACATAATACATACGTACGTATGGAATCGAATTCATGCGTACGGTACTACCATGACTACCATGCTACACAATGCAACTCATTGCAATGCATTGTCAAAATAATACTCATCATGGCATGAATTCAGTATTCTGCCGCCACATCGTTCAACATGCAGTTTATTCCGTTGAAGCTTGACGAATACATCATGTTCATAGGGTCTGGTGGCAAAATACTAAATTCGTTCCTAATAAAGATCGAACAATGTCTTCTGGACTGATCTCTAAAATGTTCAGCGAACTTACATTAATATTTATCGAACACACGGGCGGGACTGCCAAAAAGCTGAAAATAAGGACGGCATTTAGCATCTATTTTTCACATATTCAGTGACTTACCTACGAGATCGAATCCTGTGCAGAAAGTGACAAAAATTTGCGCGCGCGGCCGTTTAAATTGGTTGGTTTACGCAACGCTCTCTGTACTCCACTGGCAACGTCGCGAGCCAACGTCGGACTGATCATTGGAGCGCTACCCAAATTGATCAATTTTCCCTGAGACTCCAACCGTCGAGACCACGTGAGGAGACGTTGGTTGCCGACGCCGATGATTCCGACCATTGCAAACGTGCGACCCAACAAACTTTTGCTATCTGGGTCGTGGCGTGACGTGCGACTTGCAGATGATTTTTTTTAATCATGCCGTGCCCGTCATTGACATTGCCCGTGCAGTGTATGATTTACCCAAAAAAAGTATGCATTTGGGAAGATTAACAATTAAAAAAAGGAAATAAAACTTAACTACCAGTTAGATTAAAAAAAACATCCACCTTGGAAAAATAAATGATAAAAAAACACATGTTGGGAAGACTGGCAAACAGAGGAGAGAGGGGAAAATAGTGTATTTGGAACCCATTCACCCAAACTCAAAGGTGCTGAGGAGGGGAAGGGTAGGAGGGAAACTGTATAATTGGAACCCCTTTCCCCAACCACCAACTGTTGGTCCCCACACCCCCTCCCCTCAAAAAAAATCAGTTTGAAAATGAGATGTTATATTAAATAATAAATTTTTGGAAATGCATTTTTTGTAACTTATAATAATATAAAATATGAAAATAAATTAAGTTAATCGTACCTGGAACAAGTTTTGAAACTACTTGCTAGTCTATGTCCATAAACACGAGCACAACTTGGTGTTTTCTAGCGATATCATAGGGATTGCAAGCTTATCTGCAATATGGATGTCTCCAGAGAAAGACCAAATTTGCTCATATCTAGAACAAGGAGAATGGAAAGAGACAAACAGTTGAAACAGTGGGCGTTAAAAATGACATTTGCGTTTAAAAAAGAGGGAGAGACATGTACGTGAAAAAGTGGAAAACAAATCTTTAAAAAAAATCACTCTGGGATATTTTAACATGGGTATAAAAATGGAGAAAAATTTTATTACTCTCCTGAATTTAGAGGATAATCAAGAAACATATAATGGTAAAAATATGTCCTAATTGTAGCTAATTGTGTCCAATCTCTCCATGTTCTCCGATATGAAAAACACCTCTTGTTTACATCATGACGGCTGATCATGCAGACTAGGAATGTGAGGTCAACCGTATCAGCCAATCAGAGTGCGCAACGGCCTGTCAATAGAGGCTTTTCATCACGTGTTTTTAGCCCAGCCTTTTCCCGAACCCGGTTGGTCCCAGCATTTAACACCTCTATTGTTCCTATTTTTCCCATTGTTATCAAAAGGTCCAGTAGCCCGGTTGGTCCAGGCAATTAACGCGCCCCACCGATTGGGGTCCTGGTTGGAACTGAGTGAAAAACGAAAGTGAATTAAAGATAACGATGCAGGCCAATGTTCTTTTTTTAATATTCAGAAGTTAAAAAGTAAGGTATTTCCTTATTTTCCTTTTAACTCAAAAACCAAAAGTGAGTCAAATTAAAATGTTTACGAAACCATTTTAAAAGGCTATCTTGTTTAAAGAAACTTTTCAATCTAGCGTGACTCTCCTTTTTTTAAACTAAAATCATAAACCGAACGAAAAGACCGACGTAATAAGTAAAACAAAAAAAACATTTTAGGAATACCTTGTTTAAAGAAAAAACCTTGTTTAAATAGAGTGCATTTATTTTTTAAGTTAAAATCATAAAAAAGACGGAGTAGATTTTAAAAGGCTAAAAACATTTTAAACGAATATCTTGTTTTAAAAAGAAAAACAACCAAAATGTGGGGACACAAGTTTCTAATATATATTTTTCTAACAAGAAGGGCACGTAATGTCCAGTGGATTGATCGCCGTTCCCGCAATCCAAAGGTCGTGGGTTCGAGTCCCACTGCGGCAAGTGTTTTGTGCCCTTGAGTTAGGCACTTTACCTTAATTACTCCTCTCCCCCAGGTGGGTATAAATGGGTACCAGCAGTATTCAATGCTGTAACAATTCGGAAAAGTAACATTACTCGCTTTGCGGGAGGGTGGCGAACCCCCCCCCCCCCCAGCAAACATATACGGAGAGTCTGGCCCAAACGCTAAGGAAAGAGAGATGGGCACTCCCGCTCACCGAGCTTGCTCGCACGAGACTTATTACTTACTTTACTCTAACAAAGTTGTGACTTTCAATAGACTAGACTTAAATACTGAAGTAACATTTTAAAGCATATTTTTTAAAGAAAACTTGTTTAAATCAAACTATATTTAATTTCCAGCCAATAATAGAGGCCTTGATTCAAACAAGTTTCTAAATAGAGCACTTTTTTTAAACATAAGTATAAAACCTATGTGGGACACATCATTGGCAAAGATAACGGAAGTTGATTGAAAGCGGCGCAAAACCACTCATGTAGTTAATCCGGTGTGGTGATTAAGCCAACTTGATACAATTTGCCGGGACCAACGGGCCTCGGGAAAGGAAACCAATGGTTTGTGAACGCCTTCACGTGACGTCATGATGAGCAATCCTGGATCGATATGGTTTTACAAAGTTCATCTCAATGCGACCATTGCAAGGTATTGAGGAAAACATTATGAGACAAAACAATCATTATAACTTACAAGTATCCCGTTGGAAAAAAAGTACCAAAGTCAGTCAATTTTTTTCATTTATGCAACGGCAAATTTTAGCAGATTAGACATTTCACTAGCCTTCTGGCTGCCCATAAGTGCTTTCATTTTAATACTAGTATTTGGTTCAAATCTGAAGTACGGTCAGGTATATTTCCTTTCTTTTGTCATTGATGGGCATCAAAACGATAATGAAATGCATTACTCGTTGGGACACTATATTGTCTAGAAACACCGTGGATCAATCGCTGGCGATTCCCGGGGACTGAGGCGCGAAGGGCTGTGATTGCGGCGCGTATCTACTGCGTACCGCATCATGCAAACCTTCTATCACGCAAGAAGGTCAATACTATAGCTGCCGGCAAAATCAAAACATCGATTTTTCAAGGCTCGACAACTTGGCTCACAAAACAGTATTCTTGACTAGCTTCCTTATATTTTAGCCAAAAAAGTGAGTGTTTTAGGGAGTTTAAAGTCCAAATAACAAACTTTGTGCACGATGTTTTTGCTTCAAAAATGTACAGTGGATGAAAATGGGGCTAGACGATAGCAGAAAAAAGCCTATTTATTTCTTCCTGAAAGTAGGGTAGAATTATATTTTAAGTAAAAACATTTACGATTTTAAGGTTAGCGACTTCTTTCCCTTTAATTTGACACCAAATATAGTCAATTTGAGTCATGCAATCAGTCACACTCGCGAAAGTAAAACAACCCTCATAAATAGGTTTTCACAAAAAGTCCGGGTCCGTGCGTGGGTGTAACTGAGAAACGGGAGCGATTTTCGTGTGCTTGGCCACTGACTGTTTGTACCAATGGAAAGAAGAAACTCTAAGCTATCCTTTGCTACCAAATTTACAGGAATCGGGTGTTCAGTAACGAAAATCACGGGGAGGGGGTTGGTAACCACCCCCCTTCCGGAATTTGGTTACAAAAATGGCTCAGGTAGACGAGGGTTCACATGTAAATATCATAAAAAATACTATGATAAAAATTATGCAAGGATAGTCCTTTAAGCCATCAAAGAGAGCTTGTTTACGATTTGGTCCTTAAACTGTACACAAATTGAATAATATAATTAAACTGATAATGATTAATATTGATTATTGATGTGGAATTTGGCGCAGATAACAAGCATCCGAAGGACTATGAAAGCATGGAGTCGGATTTAAAAAAATGGTCTTCAATTTTGTATTATGGCATGAAGTTGCATGATTGGTCAGCTGCTGGCTGTCATTGCAACCGTATAAAAATCCGCCTCCATTGTTTTAACGCACTATACCCATACACCTTGTAACCCCATTGGTCAAGTCAAGAAAATTGCAATCGAAAGTCGGGGTAAAAAAAAAATAGACCCCCTCCCCCTTAAGTGCATAAGGGGACCCATGTGCACTCAGAATTTCGTTTTTCGCAAGTCATTTTTAGGCTAGATTATTTTTGCCCACGATTTTATGTGATTGCCTAAATATCAGTTGCGCATATTATGGTGAAAAAAATGAAATCGGCTACGGCGTTTTATACTAGTTAGCATCAAAAAGTATTTTGTCGTGCTATTCCAAATTTGTTTTGTTTTTTGTTTTTTTTTCAGCAATGTAATTGTATTTGTGTACTACTATTATAAGGTCCGTCGGGAAAGTAATTTTTGATTTTTGGTGGGATAATTAGCCTAAAAATGTTAGAAATTTTTCATTTGCACTGGTCCATGCATTTTTCTGGTGTACATGATTTCTTATTTTTTTATCGGTATCAAACGTCATTAAGGGGGTCATTTTTTCCTCCGGCTTGCTAAAACCGGTGTGAAAGCAGATATGTCCGGCGGGAGGCACAGTCCGGGCTCCATAAACGATAACGGAATAAAGCTCAAAACTAATGTTGCGTGAAGAGTCAACTAAATCGAGTGCTATATTCTTTACCGTTGTAGCCGGACTATGAGGAGGGATTGCCACTTCGTCTAATATCATTTCGTCTACTATCCAGATAGTCTAATTCCATTTTGCCTAAAACCACATAGTCCAATACCCACATTCTCTAATTTCATTTTGTCTAATAACCACTTGGGCTAAATACCATTTCATCTAATCACCACATCGGCTAATACCCTTTCGTCTAATGCCCACTTGATATAATCACCAGATTGTCTAAAACCATTTTGTCTAATGCCATTTCGTCTACTGCCCATTTGGTCTAACCACCAGATTGTCTAAAACCATTTTGTCTAATGCCATTTCGTCTACTACCCATTTGGTCTAACCACCAGATTGTCTAAAACCAGTTAGACTAATGTCATTTCGTCTAATGCCCATTCCGTCTACTCTTCATTTTGTCTAATGCATGGAAACAGAGGGCACCATATTACAAAGCAAACACGAATTGACATTTTCAGACCTTCTATACTGTTACCTATTTTTAGCTTTTCTTAAACATTGCCTATTCACACATTAAACTTGTGATACGGTATGTGTTGAAATGAAGTTGAAATTTCATCTTTTTATGCTTGACAAAATTCTGTTTGTTAATACTTAACATGTTGCAGTCTGTGATAGAGTTTTGTTCTTTTTTCTTACTAGTCTGTGCCAACATAAATGGTACATATAAGAGAGCATTGTAAAAAATCGCGAGTGCCAACATCGCTGTGCATGATCAACGTGTTTGTGTCCCTGGAAAAGATACTTCATCTGAATTACCTCTTTTTTGCCAAAATGGTTAAACTGAGTCTGATATCAGAAATACATAATTCCCAACTTGAATTTTTTCCCCAAAAATCAATTTGTGCAGATATTCTGCTTTCGAACTGAGGTTTTAAATTTAAATACTAGTAATATTAAATTTGAAAGCGTTATCGTAGATCATGTCCGAAGAATGTTTTTGGGTGGGACGAATCCCTGAAAAGAAATAGACCCTTAATTTCGCATACCCCGAAATACAACTCGTTCGGCTCCTGGGGTACTTGAAACGTCACGCTTGTAGTCGAAGACGATTTGTCGGCTGCAAGTCTACGCCTCCATCAGTTTAGTTCCAATAATAATAATGCAATTGGGCTAAGAACGCTAATAGTAGGCCTATGCGCAAGGGGGTCTATAAGGTTTGCGGTTACCTTTCCAGGGTCTGCACTGTTAATTTTTTTCCTAATTTTACCAGATTTACCTTTTAAATTACGGTATACCCCAATTATTCAATAATATTCACGCTTATTACCAATACCTAACATAAAATTACAATTTGGAAGTTGACAAATGTAAATAAACAGTGGCTATAAAATAATACTACACATTTTGAAAAAAGGTAGCATTTATACGCTGACCGTTATTATATTTTCTGTAATATTACGTTCTTTTGTAACTTACTTGTTTTTAGTGTAAGAATATGAACTATGGAAATCGTTTTACCTATAAACTGTGTTAAATAACGTCGTAAGTAAAGTCATTAAAAATATGCAAAATGTTATTTTCCTATAATTTTTAAAAATAGCTTAAAAACTCTTTTCCTCCTTTTGTATTATATTTAGTTTAATTTGAAAAAAAAAAGTAGTACACACACATATATATATTTAATTTTATCATCTGCTATCAGTAAAGTCGTGTGTAGTGTAGTGGATAAGGTTTAGGACTTGTAATCTTAAGGCCCTGGTTTGAATTTATATGTAAGGTACATGTATTAAGTTTATTCATATGATGATTAAGTAATTGGTGATATGATATTAGAATGTGTACATTACCATATAAAACGTGTATAAAATGGTTTAAATCTTTATTTCTTCACGTTTTCCCTTTGTTTATTGCCTTTTTTTTCAAAATGAAATATAACTTTTTACAACCATTTGGTAACGTAAATACAACGTTTGTATGATGCCATAGCGACAACGTGAAAATTTGGTCAGAGGATTGTAATAACGTTTTAATTCTTATTATTGTTTAAAAAGTCACAAACCAACAATAACGTTGAAGATGAGATTTTACGCCGTTATTTTACGTTCCCTGCAATGGTTTCGTATTTTTACGGCTCCAGTTATTTTACGTTCTGCACGTTGTGAGTCCCAGCTACCAGTCAAATCCCTGTTTTTTTACAGGTTTATTTTTAACAGTGTGTGTACGTTTTTAAATCTTTCACGCCTGCTTTAAAGCCTAGAAAGTCGATTTCAAATATTGCCACTCTTGTGTAAACCTTTAAGTAAACATTTGAAGTTGGCCAGCTGAGATGCATGTTTATCTCCCAACATTGAGCAAAACATCAAACCTTTACAACAATAATGAATTCATTTACAAATTTTGAGTTTTAATATTTTTCCATGTAATAAATAAGTGGTTATTTAGGAAAGTAGAGTTTTTGACAGAACACAAATCCTCTTTTTGAACCTAATTTTGGATAACATTTATGAACAAAAGTTCAATTGCTCCATTTTCTTTATGACATCTTCAATTTTTTTGCAAAGAGGAAATGAAAACGCAGAATGTTGCTCACAATCATGCCAATTGGCAGTTCGAATCATGTTTCCAAACTTTTTTTTTTTTGTTTAACAACTGAAGGGTAGGAATATACATTTAGAGGAATCCCCGCCCCTCCGCAACAGGTAACGTTGCCACTGCTTTATGTGATTGATGTGGGTTTAAACTAAATTGCTATTTAGAACAACTGGTCATTATCCAAAATGGGTTTAGACTAATGGTTATTAGACCAACTGATCATTAGACAAAATGGATTAGACAAAATGAGTTTATACCAAATGGGTATTAGTCCAACTGATCATTAGACAAAGTGGGTTTAGACAAAATGTGTTTAGACTAAATGGTTATTAGACAACTGGTTATTAGACTAAATGGGTGTAGACCAAATGATATTAGACGAAGTGGAAATTAGACCTGCTGGATATTAGACGAAATGGTTGTAGACAAAATGGCAATTAAACCAACTGGTTATTAGATCAAATGACAATAGACAAAGTGGCTATTAGCCTATGTGGCAATTAGACCATCTGGGTTTATTCAAAATGGCATTAGACCAAGTGGCTATTAGACGAAATGGAATTAGACAAAGTGATGATAGACCACTATGAGTACGGTGGACAATGATTACTTCTACACCGGTCTTTGGTGCCAAATTATTTAATGTAATTGTCAATTGACATTTCCGCTCGTTTTCATCCAAAAACAAACATCCACTGGGGTATAGGTAAGATACAGGGTGATCCCAAAGTGATAGATGGGGGGGGGGGGGGGGACCACCCCGTTGGAAGAGAAGTACCAACATGCCTGTACCTGTACAAATAGAAATTGACTTTTTTTTACCCTTGTAGGCATTTTTTACCCTATAACTCCCAAACCAATGCTCATAGATGGTAAAAACTATACATTTTTGGAATCCTTATGACTAGAAGGACAATATGGCATACATTTCAATATGATTGGAGCATTTTAAAAATTTGACCCCTGTGTAAACTTAAATTGGCCCCTGTTGAAAAGTGACACCACAATTTGAGAGTACTAACTATATACCTTGATAACGAGGGTCCATACTTACTACCAGAGGTGCCAAACTTTTTCTGTAGTGAGGGGTAAACGATGATGTTTGACCTGAGTCCGTGCTCCTTCTCTATATATAGCCAGTCGCTTGGTAATCCAAAGGTCGTGGGATCAATTCCCACTCTATGCATAAAAAAATACATTATTAATATTTTATTTTTAGAGTTAGATATTGCAATGAAAACAATGGCGAGGGAAGTAGAAAATAGTGTATAGTTGTCTTATGAGATAATTCAACTGGTTATTTTCTCCTGGACTATGGTTTCGGGCAAGAATCTCGCGCGTGCTGAGTAATGGCTTGGCAGCTCTCCTGCTTAGTAGTAGAGTAAAGATAGCATTATGACCCCCAAAATGGCAACAGAAGGGTGTTTGTCATTTTCTGGTAGTTTTAGTTCAGTTTAACAATATATCAAAGTTGTACAAAATCAAAGTCCTAAAAAGTGTTCAAACTATGACATAAACAAAATGGCCGCCATCCACCATTTTGAAAAACATAAATCCTCATGTCTCTGGCAAATTAATGAGCTAAAAGAACAAACAAGATGACATTTCCTATAACTTCTAGTATAACAAATCCATTAAAATGAGTTTTATGAAATCAAATAGCATCTTAACCTCTAAATCCAGTATGGCCGCCATCCGCCATGTTAAAAGTACAAATTCTTGTATCTCTGGGCCAAAATGACAAATCGTCATGTGAGTGCAACAAAGTCATAACTGACATTTTTGGCGAAATTTATTTAGTTATATAATATAAAAAAGTAGATCATTACGCTTATTTTGATATACATTTCAGGTAACAGTCTCAATTAATTGCAGAGTTATTAAACTAAATATGCCAAATTAGGGGTAGATACGACTTTGTGGCACTGAAAATTGAATTTTTGTTGATGCAACGAACTCGTAACTGGTAGATACGGTGGATCCCGTGGAGGTTTTTAAAAAGGTGGATAAGTAAAAAATCTAAAAAAAATGTCGAAAGAGCAATTTAATATTTTACTAAATTATAGTAATTTATGCTAATTTCGGCACAACAAACCTTAAAAACATATCCAAAAATGTAGTTACGACCTTTTCTACTCAATGTATCGCCCACTACTTAATTAATTTACAAAAGTAAATGGTAGATACGACTTTGTTGCACGACACGGGAAATCCTGTGTGTAGTTACGCCATTACCCTTACACAGGCAATAAACATGCAGCACAACTTTCAATTGCCATGTTGTCAGCCATCGAGGATCAAAAATTATTGCGCATTAAAATCTAGTACATGTACTGTAATGATCATGCATTCCATAATTTCAGAACGTCTAAGGCTTCAGCAACAGCAGCAAAGCTATATAGGCCTATACATAGCAAGTATAAGCACCGTAAAAATCTATCATAGGCCTCGCGGCTTACGCAGACCGAATCATAAGGAGCGTCCTAAGAATTGAGGCAAGCATATAATTAAGCAAAAGCAAACGTTACTAATGGAAGAGCTTACCAATACATTTTAGGAGAATCCTACCTAAAATTAGCAAAACAAATAAGCAAGCAATGAATAAAAGCATGGGTGAATTACGCATATTAACAAAGGCGAGCTACCTAAGCATTAAGCAAAATAAGCAAGCATTGAATAAAAGCATGGGTGAATTACGCATATTGACAATTAAGGCGAGCTACCTAAGCATTAAGCAAAATAAGCTAAATCTGAAGCCTTACCCTCGCTATATCAATTATTATTATTAATCTTTGCTATAGCCAGCTTGGACTCACAAAAGGTACGTAAGCCTCCTCACAGGGGAAGTGCCTTGAGAGTTAACAGATTAAAATTAAATGTTATTGTAGCCAGCTTGGACTCACACGAGGTACGTGAGCCTCCTCACCAGGAAGTGCCTGAGAGAGTTAACTGATTAAAATGAAATGCTCAGTATCAGTTCTGTAAATTAGAATATCTGAAGTTGAGCTTCTAAATCAAAATATATAAGAATATTATATTATTTATATATTTCAGCGTAATATCATACATAATTGCTAATAATTGAACGTATTTTATTTATTTTACCAAATCACACTCGCACACCACAATATCCTCCCATCGAGATACTACATTAACATCTCCCGTCTAGTACTAAATTGGGAGAGGTGGGTGGGCAAAGAAAATTTTTGATCCCCTTCGGTCGAAGGCTGACAGTGATGTGAAGCGAAATGATAATCCAAATAAAAGCGACATAAAGGCGCGTTGCCATTGGACAGATAACCAAGCTGACAAAAAGCAAGGCTGTAATTGGCCACAACCCCGTTGCTACCATAAACAGAACGATGACTACTGACCTATAGGCCGTTGCTACGTGTGACCGGCACAGAACTAACGTCGACATGGCACGGCACCTTTAATTGAGACTACGCAATAGCACCGTGCCATACTGGCGTAATTAAATAATGAAATGAGCCAAAAACATTTCCTGACAGGGTAAACTTGTTCCCTCGTTGACTTCGCATTCGGAAACGGTATTTTAATGAGCCAATTACTTCTTAATTAGTCGACTTAAGGAGGAAATGAAATATTTATATTTAAAAAAAAAAAAACATTTTTATCGTGTGTAAGAATTATTTTCATTTGAAAAGCCACAAAAGAATGAAACACAAAATGCTTCTCCTGTAAAATCATGAAAATGTAGATACGACTTTGTTGGACTCATATGATGAAATAAGGTATTAACAAATGAGGTGTAATTTTCTATTCTATTAGTTCCAGCACTACAGATCTATTTAAAATGATTTTAGTGGGCTATTTGTCCAAAATTGGCAGCCATGATGAATTTTTATCAGCTATAAATTAATCATCATTGAACATTATGTTGTTTACAGTGTAATTGTGTAAATCTTGAAGTAACAGAAAGTACAATTATTTCACATTATTCACCTCATCAAGAAAATGTAACTGAAACACTTTTTTGCAGTAGATGACTATTACTATCAAGTTCATTATCTGAGACTGGTTCTTGGTCCATGTTTTTACATGAATGTCCACAAGCTGTGGTGCAAACTTTTTTTTGGAAAGGCACCTGAAGGGTAATGATTCCAAAGACATTTGAACATTGACACCATTATGTTACAGCCTCACTTTATATCAATTCAGGATCAACAGGATTCAGGATACTCTGGAACAAGTTCGTAACACAGGGTCACCATGGATGACTTCGAGGAAACCATATTTCTGGCCAAGCGTGTGGTTTGGTATGTCAATGAAACAGTTCCCGTAGGAGTTGTGTGCTAAAGTTGATTTTCTTGCTGTTTTTCATTCAATAGGGACCATTCTGTCTGATAATGATGGGGTGCAAATTTTCGAACTGCTGCCCCCTTCATTACACTGGCGAACCATACACAAACATCAACACACATGAACATCGCAATACTAGGATCGCAATTTGCCAAACTAGGTAAACATCAAATGCAACAAAATTTGCTGGGTAAAAAGAAGACTCTCAAACTCCTTCCATGATGAACACAAATCCTGCACCAGAGTTGCTACTGAAAATGATCTGATACAATTGTTCTTCAGGATGCTTCACAATGAAATGTACCTGCAGAAAGAATGGAATGCACCACAGCTCATATACAAGTGTCTCTGCCACATTTTGGTGATGATGTGAATAGTGTGAAATTGTACTTTTTGTTAGTTCAAAATTACAGAATTACAACATAAACAACAACATAATTTGAAATGGTAATACATTTATAGCTGATAAAAATTCAACATCCACTAAAATTTTTATTCTAATAGATGTGTAATGCCGGAATTAACAAACAAACCTAATTTGTCACTGTAATCTGTCTGATACTATAGGATGATTTACAGTTTAATTTGTTTTCAAAATGGTGGACAGTGGCCATTTTGAAAATGTCAAGATGCTCGCTAAAATGCTAAAAGCTTTCGTAAAAAGCTTATGGGTAATCGTTCTCTCATCCTTTCTGGTCATTTTAGCGAACAAAAATGTGAAGATAGCACCTTCACCGGGGTTAGGGTATGCCGTCAAAGTCGAAGGGTGGAGGGATGGTTGCCACCTACAGATATTTTATGGTACATTTTTTGAAATTATTATGCACAGTATGGCTCTAAAACTCCACTTTTGTGTAAAAATATTCAATTGTCATCATTTAGAGCTGAAAACCGCATGAAAATACGATATTCTTACGATTTTAGCGCAAAATTGGATTTTCACCTATTTTTCTATGGAAAATGCCAATTTTGCCACCGGCTTGCGGCTCGCAGGACTTTATTACGCCATACTAGGTATGTTGTTACTTATTTTGGTATCAATGGAAAGAGGAGGACCATTATTATCCACTGGTATTAGCATCGGGTGCTTTATAACGAATTCTCTAGGGGGTGGCAACCCCCTTGGTAAACCGGTTACAAAAAAGGCTTGGTAAGACGAGGGTTAATATAGTTCTTATGCCTCAACTAAATCAAAAATACACCTTTTTGTCATTTGGCCACCTGGCATCAAGATAATAAAAGAATTTGTTCTTTTCAACGTGGCAAGTGGCGGCCATATTGGATTTAGAGATCAAAATGATGTCTCAAATTCATAAAACTCATTTAAATGGATTTATTAAGCTAGAATTACTAGGAAATGGTGTCTTGTTTGTCATTTTGACCCATCCAGTACCAGAGATACATTGTGCTTTTCGACATGGCGGATGGCGGTCATATTGGATTTTGAGGTCAAGATGATATCTCAACTTAATATGCTACAATTAGTAGGAAGTGACATCTTGTTTGTCATTATAGCTTATTTATTGCCAAATATATAAGGATTTATGCTTTCATTTTGTTTATGTCATAGTTTAAACTCTTTCTGGGACTTCGATTTTGGGCAACTTTTGATATATTGTTGAACTATCAAAAAAAAAAAAAAAAAAAAGGTGTCTTGTTTGTCATTTTGACCCATCCAGTACCAGAGATACATTGTGCTTTTCGACATGGCGGATGGCGGTCATATTGGATTTTGAGGTCAAGATGATATCTCAACTTAATAAAAGCCATTTTAATGGATTTGTTATGCTATAATTAGTAGGAAGTGACATCTTGTTTGTCATTATAGCTTATTTATTGCCAGATATATGTCATAGTTTAAACTCTTTCTGGGACTTCGATTTTGGGCAACTTTTGATATATTGTTGAACTATCAGATAATGCAAAAACATTCTGTTACAATTTTTGGGTTAGTGTAGGTACATGTCATATTTTGACCCTACCATGATTGGGGAAAGAATTTAGTATTCTTCCACCACCCTACATCGCCCGAATTTGCTCCTAATTCTAAAAAGCGGCCGACACTTTGATGGGATACAGTAAAAATTGGGCGTGGTATTTTGGGGTTATTCTAAAAGAATTTAAAAAAAAAATCTTGCATTTGCTCTTCCGTGTTTCTTTTCTCCAATCATCTTTCTATTCCAAGCTGCAGGTATTGTCCTTTACCTCCGTACTCTAATGCCTTACTCTACTTTATTCGAACACTACTTTATTATTCTTAGTTTAATTAGTATAACTACTATTTTTGTCTTGTTTTCCATCGGCCTCGATTCTGAACACCGTGTAATTGCATTGGGGGTGATTAGTTTGTGAATGGAAATATAACTGTGTATCTATAATATCGTCACGCGTCTTCCAAACAGGCCAATCGACCATTTTGGCGAAACTGAGTTTTTTTTCCATATTATACCATAGAGGGCACATGTGGTCCAGTGGATCAGCGCTCGGCCCGCACGCCAATGTTTGTGGGTTCGAGCCCCGCTGGGGTCAATGTGTTTCGTCCTTGAGTAAGGCGCTTTACCTCAATTATCCTCTCTACCCAGGTGTATAAATGGGTACCAGTATTATTCAATGCTGGGAAGGTAACAGACTCGCTGTAGATGAGGTGTGGCGATCCCACTACAGCAACATTATATGGAGGAGTCTGGTCCAATCGCTTCGAAAGAGAGATGGGCACTCCGATATGATGATGCTGATAATGGTATTGTCGGTGTGGGTTCCCGTATCCAGGATGTAGTCGATTCGGGACGTGCTACGGTAATAAAAAATACCAGTGAATTCTATTCTAACCTTTGATACCAAATGGATACAGACTTATTGCTTGTGATGTTCCTCTTTCCTTGTGTACAATTTTGGTGTATTGTAGTAATTTTACAAAAGGGAATTTAATCATTTACCCTATTAAATCTTAGGGCTAAATGAATGTTTTTGCTTGGATGTTATGAGCAAAATCTGCGAAAATGTGCCCCATTTTGGTCGACCAATATTAATTTTTAACTCCCACAACCTCACATGCTATTGGTTCATTCGCAGCTTCCGAGACATTCTCGGTCTTGTTTTTTATACCAACATTCCTTGAACATGTTTTAAAAAATTTTCACTTTTGGAAATCATACCCAAAGCAAATGGCAAATGAAAGTCTTCCAAACAGACCAATCTGCATTCGTCTGTTTGCTGTACCTGAAAACCACCGTACGACAGCTAATAAAGTGACCTATCGATCAATGGGATATTGCGAGATTCATTTCCTCTCTCGATCACACTGGGTGGCCTATAGAAGTGTGGTGAAGTATGGTCGAAGTTTTGCCACACTCAAAAATATTATAAATTTTTGCAGTATTTTACTGACAGCAATTCTGCTGAATAATTACTGTGAAAACTACAGTATACTGTAAAAATATTTTTGAAAACACTGAAAATATATATTTGGCGAGTTATTACAGAGATTGTGAATGTGTAGAGAATAAAAAAGCCCTGACGAACACCATAACTTAGTAGGCCTATCCACAAATGTCAACCAAAATTTTACGGTGCATATACTGTAAAATTCAGTTAATTTTGTAACTGTAACTTAAAGTATGCATTAAACGGCAAAATATAAAGTAAATTTGAATGGAAACTATAAAAGCTGTAGATTATGGGATTTTGTTTGCAGAATTGCTGCCAGTATTTTCCTATAAGATTTACAATATTTTTCCTGCAAATAACCTATAATTGAAAATCCATTATAGTGTATAATAATGTTGATATAATTCAAGATTCAAATAGGAGCTTCATTTATATTTATATACATATATTTATATACATATACATTATATACTCCCATCGCCGAGAACCATTCTCCGGGGACACATTATATAGAGCAGCGTATGGCAAGAAAGTCGGTGGTCCAAAAATAGCGTATGTCGCATTAGCGAAATTGTTAATGTGCTGCTATATGGTTAATATATATCGTCGTTCTATAGAGACTATGACGAAATGTCTAAATGTGTTTCCAAGGGTCGTTTATGCGCCAGGTGTTACCTTGTAGAATCCTTACAGACATATACACTTCTAGTGCATCAGTGTATTGTTGATTATCCATTGTTGTTCAGTGCATTATATCCTACGAATCAGTCTTCAGTAAGGTTATCTGAGGCAGAGAGCACAAATTATATAAACCTGCACGCCAAAAAAAAAGATTCTAGATAAACTTGCACGCGAAACAAAAGAATCGTGACAATTTGTGCACCCTGTCTTCTGGTGACTTCAACGTAGGAACGCCAGTGGCATTACTCCGGTATTTTTACAGGACGTGACCCCGATATGACCGTCACAAAATTTCAAATAAAGCGCTCAAATTTGCGATTGCGAAGTACTCGAAGAAAAAATTTAAAATCGAACTATATAATAATATTTTCGTTCAATTTATGTCACTTACAACGCATATTAGATATTAAACGTTGATTTCAAGTAGAAATTGTTAGAAATTGTGCATTTCGGTTCGAGAAAATTAAAGCAAACACGCCCGGAAAATACGTACTAAAATGGGCAAAAGTCAGAGTCACGAACCACAAAAAAAGAACATATTTAGGCCCATGAAAATTACCAATCAACGCAAAAATTTCTACAGAGTTAGATCGTTGATTGACATTAGGTTGTCTGAAAAAATCGGAATTAGAATGCTAAGAGGCCATTCGAACCTCTGAAAGGTGTTTGCATGCGTTACAATGACACGCAAGCATGACGCAAGTAAAATATAACTCGTGCAGAAAAGTTGTTGACGATAGACTTGAAGAAAACCGAGCTTTTATTTGTGTCTCTTGAAAATTTCAAGAAGGACAAAAAATAGGTGGTTAAGTTGTTTTATCGTTTTAATTTTTTGGGAAACTGTATCGTTTAAAGGAGAAATGGACTGGAATTAGGAAGTACGGCACAGAGTTGATGGTAAAAATTGGTGTATCCTTGGTGCATGCTTGGTGTAAGACTTGATGAAAGAAATCAATTTAAGCATAACACCATTAAGCCTATACACCATTCAACTCTATAAGCTTCTATACATGGTCCCTATCGATTATTTCGTGCAGATATTAATGAAGAAATAACCGGTTTAAAGTGTTCAGTTCCACTGGGCTAGCCTGCTTGGGAAAGGGAAAAAGGCCCCACGCAAATCCGCCCTGCTTCTGAAGGCCCCCCCCCCCATGAGATCGGAAAAATAAGAAATTGATGTAATAAGAGTTATAAATTGAATAGTTAATCTTTTCCTGGAGCTGGCTAGTGCACAGAGGTGTGCCCAAAAAAAGTATGCCCTAGGCTGGATTCGAACCCGGAAATTCCGTACTACGAATAGCGCGCCTTGCTAACTGGACGCTACAAGGTTTGAAACGTTTGTAGAAAGCGATACTATCAACTCTATAGGTTTAGAGTTGATCTATCTGTAAACTATCATTTTGACAACGTGTTTCAAACTGCATTTTCAAAAGTGCGGTCCATTGCCATCAGTAAATCCTATCAGAAGATGAAATATACCAATAACTTTATCTCACCATGCTAAAAATTGGAGTCATTCATTGCCAAAAATTCTGCTGGACTTCGACAGCATGGTCATATGACTAAATTTCCTTATATATACTGTGGAGGAAGCCGATGAAAAATTGTATATTTATAAAGAAAAGAAAATAGACATTTAAGACTATTCTGCTGTCTGTGGGATATAATTGGTCATCTCCTGGTTAATAGATTTAATCAATTTAAAATTGTAATGAACCCGCGCGAAAAAATATCGTCCTCGTACCCACGAGTGCTTATGCTGCTCACCAAAGTTCGAACCCCTTAAAAATTGACCTTTTTTTAAGGCTCCTGGTGTCTCAGAAAGAATTACACCCTAACTATGGCGGACCATAAACTTCAAAAGTAGTATCACATTGGAGAAATTTAAAAAAAGAATCTTAAACCACAATTACTTTTTAACATCTAATGTAAACATCACTCGATGAGTTCAGTAGTTTTGAAGAAATAAGGATTATGTAACACATGTCAATGGACACTTCCTTCCAAGTTTGCATCACCATTAATGCAGATTAATGTACTACGCTGATTATTGTGTTATCTGTTCAAGCGGTCTTCTTTCATTCCCCAAACAACCGGCCTGTTTAATATTTTGTGAGTTCAATGTTATTTTGTTATAGTAATAACAATACCGATACAATTATAACAAAAATCCAAAAAAGAAAAACAAAACATGGTAAATAACAAGAATTATCATTTTATTTAGAGACAACAACACCAATAAAAACTGTAGAAAAAGTGTTAAATATGTAGTTGAACTAAGGGGGTGGGCTTATTGAATAGAATGAATTGAGAAGTTAATCAACTCCGTAACCGGTGGATAAAAACTGGAACAGTAAGTTATCACAACAGTTTTTATTCAAACCTTAGACTAGACATCTATTCCAATAGAGGTGCATTCTACTTCAAAACATAAAGGCATGATTTGAGTGCAAATCAAAATTCCCACGTTTTAATCTATCTCGTTTATATGAAGTGTACTGGCACGAGACAAGATGGTTGGTCAACATTTGTCGCCCATCAAAGGGCCGTTGTGTGGTTTTCAGATATGCAAACTGGTCATACATTCTCTGGTAGGCAGGAACTTAGATTAAGATTCCACAGAAATCTCTTTTCAAGAAGACAATCTTGACAATGTTAAGAAGTATACAGTGAAACGGTATACAAGTCAAAATTTGAACAAGAGTCGCTGTTGTGGAAGGCGGAGGACAAGAAGGAACCGCCCGAACTTTACCGAACATTGCAGCCATCAGACAGAGTCTTCGTCTAAACCCAGGACAAAGTTGACAGACGTAACAATGTGCCACACATCCACAGATCAAGCTTTAACAGGAATACCGCTTCTTAGACCTGAAATTTCACCTTTATAGAATGTTAAAGGAGTCATTCTATCCAAGCGCAGACTACCAAACGACAGCAGAATAAACCTTCGTCTGGCTCACACAAAGGCCTCCTGCAAGGTTTTTAACTGAATTTAAAGTTGGGGGGATGAGCAACTGGTGCAAAATATCATTTATTATCTTATTTTGTTTTTTAAAGAAATAAAATGGAAAAAAAGGACAATGAACGTAGTGATTATTTTTTCTCGCCTTTCTGTCTGAATCACCTTTATTACAAAACTTGGAAGAAGTGTCCAATGACACGTGTTACATAATCGCTTATTTCTTCAAAACTACTGAACGAATCGAGTGATGTTTTACTTTAAAATGTTACAGAAAAAGTAATTGTGGTGAAGATTCTTTTTAACTTTCTTCCAACATGTGATACTTACTTTTGAAGTTACAGTCGCATATAGTTAGGTCTTAGGGTGTAATTCTTCTTTCTGAGACACCTGTATGCGTCGTGGCGTTCCTACTGCAGACAAACTCTACAAACAAGGAGGAATGATAGTAAAATACAATGGTCTGAACAACAAGGATAATAATATAAATCATATATACAACAGATTTACCAAACATGTCCATCAAGCATCATTAAAGGGGTGGTTGACAAAGTTATCCTAATGTGTGTAATATGGCGTGCTTAAGTGGCTTTTCAATTCTCCCAGTTCACTGGACCCTCTCTATATAATAATATTTTTTTTTTTTAAATCAAATTGAAAAAAATATGGAGTGATTTAGTTAGTTATTTCTGCATCAAATTGAAAACCGAAAACTTTTACACTTGGGGAATTGATGAAAATCTGTACCCATCATTGAAAAACACATTTTTTTTTAAAAAAATACCAAAAAATCTAGTTTATTCAACCTGAAAAATAGGGTATTCTCTAATGAAAACGTAGATTTTCAACAAAACTTAGTTTATTAGTCGATTTTTTTTCCGAAAAAGTTAGACATTTGATTTAAAACTGAGTTTAAACGGTGAGTAAAAATTGACTGTTGTGGAAAACATGTTTTCAAAAATATTTCAATTAAACTCAGTTTTCAAGTAACAACCTCAGTTTTTTAAACAAGTGTACTTAAAGGATATAATCATTTTAAAGCTTAGCAAATATAAATTCAAAATCTCTCAACTAACTCAAAAAGCAATTTAGTACCTTAGTTCATTCTCAGTTCAAAATTGATACTGACAAACTCAGATTATTATACTTGAAGAACGTATAGGGTTTTATGAATGACAAACTTTTTCGAGTCAATATTTATAGCTTTTCTCGATAAAATAAGTTTTCAATAAAAAAAAGTTTTCACCTAAAACTAAAATTTTCAGTTGAAAACAAAGCTTTCAGTTAAATACTAACGAATTTACCGAAAAAAAATAGTTAAAAAATTAATTATGGCAAAAAATAGTTGTTAACGAACATGAGGATTTAGCCTGCCATACATGGCATTACTATATACCTACTGGGGCACACGTAGAGAGCAGCATCCATCGAAACAGTAGTGGCGTAGCCGGGGGGGGGGGCAGGTGAAATCTTGCCCCCTCTTTCCCCCTGAAACAAAAAAAAAATTTAGTGATTGTCTGCCACATGTGTTTAATACATATTAAAACAACATAGGCCTATACTGTTTTATACTATACTAAACAAAGATTCAGTTAATACTACGAAATTTACGCGAAAAAAAATAATTAAAAATTAATTATGACAATAAATAGTGTAACGAACTATGAGATTTAGCCGCCATACATGGCCAATAACTATATACCACTGTTGCCAGGTAGAGACCGCACCCATCGAACAGTGCGTAGCCGGGGGGGGGGGGGGGGGAGGGGCTCGGGAAAGGGGGGCCGGTTGGGGAGCGGGTGGGGGGGGGCGGGGGGGGGGGGGCAGGGGAATCTTGCCCCCCTTTTCCCCTGAATGAAAAATTAGTGTTTCTGCACATGTGTACATATAAACAACATAGGCCTTATACTTATTATACTATACAACACATTTGTATGTATGCTAAATGGGCGGATTTAGGGGCGCATAATGCACCGGGCGCATTGTAGATGGATAAAAATAAAGAAATGCCATGTCTCGCACGCACGGGGGATAGGTACTACGTTGCAAACCCCTCCCCCAGCTCTCAAATTTGGGTCAACCATGCGAGCGTAGGCGAGGAGGAACATTGGCGCCACTGATGCTTTCCCCCTTGAAAATGTATGTGCCCCCTCTGCCCCCCCTGAAAAAAAAAAAATGGTACGTACGCCACTGCAACCGAACGTGGTTCATTCCAAACCCTCAGAAACACAAAACACCGTTATTACTTGACAATAGCTTGTAACATGGTCCAGCCTTTTAATTGAGAGGGACTCACTTCATGCACGCCCATAATAGGATTTGTCAAAAACCACCATGCTGTTGTTTGTGTACTTATCCTATTTACAATAACCGGGGTGAAGTTGGTGAAGTTAGTATTCTGCCACCCAATCCTTCGAACATGTAGTGTATTGCCGTTGAGGCTGCCGATTATTTTGGTGGTGGCACAAAATGGTTTTGAACTACCCAATTTATAGGCCGTGTGGACATGTGTGTACAATACGCACTAGTACTAGGCCTAAATATCGGACCACCCATAACCTTTATTTGGAGAATCCAACTTTAAATTTATGTATCGCCTAGCCTTTTACTAACTGGAGAGCTGGCAATATTTGTGGTTGGTCGTCCCCTCTGGTGTAGCACTTCGCAAGCTCAAACTAGAATTAGCGGCGGTTTCGGCTTCGCGATTCGGACGGGGGCTTGTTGGTTCTGTACGGAACCTTATCAGACGTTGCCTGTAGTGTTGATAAACTTTGTCACCTACCTATAGGGCCCCTATTTAACCCTCGTCTACAAGAGGGGGGCTGGTTACCAAACACCCCCCAGGGAACTTCGCTACAGTGCGCTAAAATGCTAAAAAACTTTCGTATAAAAACGCTTATAGGTAATTCGTCTTTCATCCTTTCCAGTCATTTTTAGAACCGTCACGGGGTTAGGGTATGCCGTCAAAGTCGAAGGGTAGGGGGGGGGGGGGTTGCCACCAAGGATATTTCATGGGGCATTTTTGGAAAAGATTAAATATTAAAACTCTAATTTATGTTAAAACTAGCCAACTGCTATCATTTAGAGGCTGAAAACCGCATGAAAATCGATATTCCTGCGATTTTTAGCGCAAAATTGAAATTTTCGCCTATTTTCGGTCGAGAATGCATTTTGCCGACTCGCGGACTTGATTGACGTCATTGTGACGCATATAGGTTATTGTTGGTACCTTATTTTTGGTATCAAGGAAAGAGGAGGACCATAGCTATCCAGTGGGTATCAAAATTCAGAAGCATTCGGGGGCTTTATAACAAAATTTCTCGAGGGGTGGTAACCCCCCCCCCCCACTTGGTAAACCGGGTTACAAAAAAGGCTGTAAGACGAGGGTGTTAAACTATCCCATGGCCCTTTTGCAACTTAAGTCAACTTTATTGACCTCCCCAAAGTATAAGGTTCCTAAAATGCCACCATTGTCCCGTCCTCGACTACACAAGATCACCTGTTCATCCGTCTCAGAGCCCCTTCCCAGCTGCCACCGAGCATTCTTCGCAAGTAACTAAAATTTTCCTCATCTAACACAGGTGCCCTTTCCCAACTAACCCAAATATGGCCAATTCCCAAATACTCACGGGTCTCCGTTCCAGATAACATGATCTTTTCTGAACTAACCCAGATTTCTCTTCCCAATTACCCCAGGTCTACTTCCCCAACTATCCCATGTTTCTCCTTCCAAACCACTCCAGGGTTCTCCTTTCCCGAACAACCCCATTCATGCCTCTACAGCACTCCAGCACTGAGTTACTAATACTTCCAGTTGAAGCATAATTTAGTTCTTGAGGTCCCTTTTGGGAAATTGTTTGCCTCAGAAGCTTAATTTGAGCCGAATTTGAGTTCTAAAGCCTGCATATTCCCTCCGAAACCATTTCTAAGGATTTAATTTAATAGACAAAAATCAGTTCCCAAGTCCTATAAGTTCAAAAGTCGGGCAACACACATCCCTACCCAGAGTGCCACCGGTCTCTCGCCCTCTCACACTCTCCCTTTTTTCCTCAGCTGAATTTGAGCCAAATTTAGTTCAAAAGCCTCCAAGTTTCCTCCAATTATTTTTCTAATTCTAAGGGCCCTATTAAAAGACAAATCAGTTCCCAAGCTCTAAAATTGGAAGTCGGCCACACAAATCCGTACCCAAAAAGTTGAGTGCCCTGCTCACCCCCTCACTCTCATACTCTCACTTTCTCTGATTCTTTACAGCCCACATTTCCAATCTACATGTACATAGTCTTCCAAATACCTATTATTGACAACATGTCATGCTTAATATATCCAACTGGACTGTTTTTTTCTCTTTACATGACAAACATTTTTTTTGGTTATAAAATTACCTCTATCCACAGCATATAAACAAATTATTTAAATTTTATATATTAGCAAGAAATAAACATTGTCAATTATGACAATAAATAGTATATAGGCCCATAGCAGGGAAGCCCCATGGAGCAGAGCACTTAAGTGGCCAAGGACAATAACATGATTATAATGTAGTTATCACCATATCCCATAACACAATGGGACCTTGATGATCACATCTGTTTTTCTGCTATATGCCTTGTGTATACGGGATAATTTGACATGATGTATTATGGGATATTGGATTTCATGACTTGATTGTTCTGCAAAGCATTAAGACGCCACAAATTAGGTGGTAAGCTTTATGAGATTAGAGCATTTAATCTATTTCACCATATCCCACAACACAATAGATGAGACCTCAGACTGCATGTACAAATTGTGATGTTACACTATTTTACCAGCATTAGTTTGGATAATTTGACACAATGTATTATGGGTATTGGATTTGTTTCATTGATTCTTCAACATTCTTTAGTCCACAATGCAAGTTGAAAACATCTTGCAAAAAAGGTAACATTCTGGTCCAATTAAAAAAAAACAACGTATATTCTTCTTCAGTAATACATCTAAAATGTTCTGTGTTATAAATCATCCCAAATGCCTTCAGATTCCCAATAGTTTATATTTTATGCACCCCCTCTCTCTCTCCGAGCACACTCATAATGTTTTCTCAATATGATACCCCCCCCCATTTAGGAACATGGAATATTCCACATTGGCAAGTCTCTAGATGTACTTCGTTCATTTCTTGAAACTACTTGCCTCACAAATCGTCCAAAATTCCACCTTTTTCCTTCACAAAAAAATAAAACAAGCCTTTTGGCCCTGGAGAAGACTTCAACACATAACATATCCAATGCATAGCTCCAAACACCGCTCCCTCTATCCAAAACCGTTGACAGAAGTCCATTTTTTCTCACAATGCAAAAGGCAGTACCTACCCCCAATACGTGCACACTTACTGTCTTCTGTCAGCACATTTTTTGGATTTTCAAAAGTAGACCAATTCCAATATGCAGACTAACGTCTGATAATGACTAATTACCTGGTAACCACCACTGGTTTTTAAACTGGGGATGTAAGGATGGAACCCATCAACAAACATAATCCTTACAACTGCGAATTGACGATTACAGGTGATGTGGATATAAGAAGGCCAATGATGGAGGTGTTTTAATTCGTGAGTTATTTATTTTTCGAGGGGGAATTTTTCTTAATTTTTTTTAACACATATTCATATATTTCTTTATATTTGAACTGAATGCACGCCAAGTGGATTGACGGGATATGTTAAACGAGCTGCTGAATTATGTTAGATAATTGGATATGTAAGCATCAGTTTGTGCGCTGTGCACAAACTGATGCCCAGACCCAATATCTAACATTAATTCACTTAGCTACGTCGATTATTCTTTACATAAACATAGTAGTAGAACCTACATTAGGAAAACATATTACGTTAGCGTAATGGTATCTTTTTAATCACCTAAGGCTTTAGAAATTCCATTAAAAACTGATGAAATTTTTAAGTTGTTCAATGGCTGTGCCAATTCGAAATGTTGCCCGACTTGTTTGTTTGTCGGTTGTTAGGTTTTCTGTTGAAGCTCTGCATGATAATTGTAGTTTGGCTTATTGTAATCGTCAGTTTCCTATACCCTTTGTTTTTAGTATAATTTTCAATGGTCTCCATTCCCCCCAACGGATATACCAGGGTCCCCAAGATAAGTCCCCCTAAAATTCGAGGAATTTCGTTGCATAACTTCTTAGAACTGGAATGTTTAGAAATTTTAAAAATTTTTACAGAGAGGGGAAACATTTGGCTCTGCCACAAAAAAAAAAAGTCTTACTTTTCAAAAAAACCTTTGGCCATCACCCCACATTCCCTTTTCCAAAAATGATGTTCTCAGAAAAAAGTGGCACTTACCGTATTCAAAGGACTGAAGTAAAGAAATGATCAATTGACAACAAGATTTCATTTCATTTCTTAATATGCATTGCGGTCTGAAGTAAATAACCTTAAACCATAACGCTAGGCAAACAAATAAACAAACAAGACAAATATGCAGTCAAAAAGGTCATACTTTCGGCCCCCCCCCGTACACAGTCTGTGTCTGTTCATGGCATTTCTTCTGATCCTGTCCCTGTTATGTCTGGGTGTTCCCCAGGGCCTGTCTTGGGGCCCACTATCTTTATTTCTTATCTAGATCAATATCTTTCTAATTCTTCATTTTTCTCAACAGTTCTTGGTTCGTTATGTGATGACACCACCCTATACCACAAACCCATCAGCCATGACAGTGACATCACCAGCTTCAAGCAGACATTATACCAATCATAACTGGTTTACCAACAACAATCTCACTGCCAATGCCCTAGCAAGACTAATTCATGGTCAGTCCACAAGAAAAACCCTTTTTCCCAACGTCGTCTCAGCATGATAACCAGTCATGGAAGAGTTTCTCTGGCAAATTCCTTGGTATTCACATCTCTGAATGATATTTTATCCTGAAGTGCACGGGACTATATCTGCAAGAAAGGCAGAAGAACCATAGGCTTATATCCATTAGGCTTTTACAACGCTCCCCTACCACACGCCGTTTTCTGTACCTTGCGTTGGTTCAACCCAATCCTTGAGTATGGCAGTATCACTTGGCATCCTTTTAAAACATCACGCTAAACAACAGGTACACTCTGGTCCAATTAAAAAACAAAACCGTAGCTCTTCTTCAGATACAATATAAAATGTTCGTGTTAGAAATCATTTCCCAAAGGCCTTAAGATTCCCATCGTTATATTTTATTGCACCCTCTCTCTCTCTCTCCGAGCACACTCATTATAAGTTTTCTCCAATATGATACACCCCCCATTAGCGGAACATGGAATATCCCCATTGGCAAGTCTCTAGCATTACCTTCGTTAATTTCTTGAAACTACTTGCCTCAACAATCGTCCAAAATTCCACCTTTGTTCCTTCACAAAAAAATAAAAACAAGCCCTTTCGGCCCATGGGAGAAGGACTTCACAAAAACATAGCCACTTATAGCCTCCAAACACCCGCTCCCTCTATCCAAAAAACCGTTGGACAGAAAGTCCATTTTTCTCACAATGCAAAAGGCGACCTACCCCCAATATCGTGGCCCACGTACGTCTTCTGTCAGCACATTTTTGGATTTCAAAAGGAGACCAATTCATATGCAGACAAAACGTCTGCTAATGACCTACATTACCTGGTAAACACCACTGGTTTTAAATGGGGATGTAGGATGGAACCCATCAACAAACAATAATCCTTACAACTGAGAATTGATCAATACAGGTGATGAGTAAGAAGGCCATGATGGCAGGTGTTTTAAATTCGTTGTAAGGTTATATATTTTTCTAGGGTGAATTTTCTAATTTTTAACACTATTCATTATTATTTCTTTATATTGACTGATGCCAACGAGAAGTGTATGACGGATATTTTAAATGAGATGCGTGGAATTATGTTAGATAATTGGATCTAGCATCCGTTTGTGCGCCTGTGCACAAACTGATGCCCAGAACCAATATCTAAAATAATTTGCACTTCCAGTGTAATTGTTTCATTTTAATAAACAATAGTAGAACCCTACATTAGAACAACATAATCTTAGGGAAGTGGTCATCATTTTAATCACCAAGCTTTTTAGAAATTCATATTAAAAAACTGCTTAAATTTTTAATTGTCAAATGGCTGTGCCAATTCGAAATGTGCCCGACTTGTTTGTTGCGGTTTTATGTAGGTTCGGTGAAGATCTGTCGTTATAATTGTAGTCTGTCTTTTTTGTAAGTCATTTTTCCTATACCCTTGTAGTTATAATTTTCCAATGTCTTCAATTCAACCCAACGGAAATACAGGGTTCCAAAAGATAAGTTCCCCCTAAAAATTCGAGGACATTTCGGCATAATTCTGTTAGATATGTTAGAACTGGATGTTTAGAAAATTTAAAAATTTTAAAGAGAGGAGGAAATTGGCTTGCCACAAACGTCGACTTTTCAAAAAACACTTTTGGCATCAACACACATTCCCTTTTTCCAAAAATGATTTTGTCAGAAAAAAAGTGGCACTTTCCAGTATCAAAGGGACTGCTGAACAGTAAAGGGTAAATGATCAATTTACAACAAACGATTCATTTCTCGTAATCTGCATTGCGGTCTGACAGTAAAAACCTAAACCATTAACACATAGGCAAACAACTAAACAAAAAGACAAATAATATGCAGTCAAAAAAGGTCCTACCTTTCCGGCCCTACACAGGTCTGTTTCTGTTCCTGGGCTTTCTTCTGATCCTTGTCCATGTTTGTCTGGATGTTTAACAAGGGCTCTGTCTGGGGCCGCTACTCTTTCTTATCTATATCAATGATCTTCTCAATTCTTCATTTTCCTCTCAACAGTTAATTGCCGTTATTTATGCCTGATGACACCACACCTTATACAACACCCATCAGCCATTGACAGTGATATCAACCAGCTTTTTCTAAGCCGAATTGATACTATTCATAACTGGTTTACCAACAACGATCTCACTTCCAATGCCAGCAAGACAAATTATGCATTCCACCAAGACAAACCCTTTTTCCCACGTCTTGTCTCAGCATGAATAACCCAAGTAATTGAAGAGGGTTCCTCTGTCAAATTCCTTGGTATTCACTCTCTGAAAAAGTTATCATGGATGGGCAGTGGACTATACTGAAGAAGACAAGCCAGGACGAGAAACCATAGGCTATATCCATAGGTCTTTTAACAACGCCCTCCCCTACACCAGCCGTTTTTCTGTACCTTGCGTTGGTTCAACCCATCTGAGTACGGCAGTACACTTGGGCATCCTTTAAACATCACGCTAACCAACAGGTTGGAATCTACTTAGCGATTTGACTGGCAGAGTCATTCTCCAGTCTTGGCATCTCTCCAATGAAAGATCTCCTCTGCTTCAACATATTCTCCCTTATCTAAACGCAGTGACGTTTTGCCTGTCCTGTGCCACATCTCTTAAGATTCTCACCACCTTTGCCTCTTCTCCTCATCCCTTCAAGTAGCCGACCTAGACCTACCCTTCGCAATCTCATAGCCTCTCTCTTGATCCACCCTTCCACAGGCTCTCACTTTCCAAAAGGTCTTTTTATCCATTTGCTCCCACATTATAGAACTACCTGCCCGAGGACGTTGTAAAGTGCACCTCCCTTAAAAGCTTTAAAAGCCCGCTCTGTTAGCCTCCAAATTGTAGCTATAGGTCTTAAGTTTTTTATTTTCTCATTCGTCCTGGTCCTTTATTTTTTTGCTGTTCACCATCCGCATTCCTTTCATCTTTTGGGTTTTTTAGGGCTGCCTTCTTATTTTGGTGTGTGTTTTTAGGGAAATCCCTTGCATTTAGTCCTATGTCACTATTGGGCTTTGTACCTGGCTATCTAGCCAATTGGATAAATAAAAAATAAATAAATAAAATAAAAATTGTGGTAAGCAACACCAGTGAAATGTGAGCATATCGACACCTAAAGGAGAACGTTACTGGCGCAACGTGGTGGAATTATCCAGCGAGCATGGAAACATACATCAACAGAACATCAGCAAAATTGGTTAAACAGATGTGTAAACATACACTGATGCCATAAGTGCAGATGAAGGAACGGTGACTTTGAGTCTAACCCTGTGAATGGCAAAAACAATTAAGCTTATTTTGATTTGAAAAAGGCATTTCAAACCTTATCTCTTTCATTCATAAAAAAGAGCAATATGCAAAGAAAAATGACTTTATATGATACTGATGAATGTAAAGCTTACATCTCTTTGTTTGTTTTCCTGCATATTTGTCTTGTCTTGTTAGTTTATTTGTTTGCCTATGCGTCAATGTTTTAAGCTTATTTACTTCAGACCGCAATAAAGAAAGGAAACGAAATCATTGTTGCAAATGGATAATTTCTCGACTTTAGACCTGTGAATACGGCAAAGTGCCACTTTTTCTGACAACATCTTTTTTGGAAAAAGCAAGTGTGTGTTGATATCAAAGGTATTTTTTGAAAAGCAACGACTTTTGTCGCAGAGACAAATGTTTCCTCTCCTTAAAACTTTTTATAATTTCTAAACATTCAGTTCTAAGTGAAGTTATGCAACGAAATGTCCTCGAATTTTAGGGGGAACTTATCTTTTGGGAACCCCTTATTACTGCATAATTATACACACGGTGTACTAATAGTAGTGTGTTGTTTTTATTACATTGGTAATTGCAGAGAGAACATGTACGTAGCCGACTTGCTCGGGAGCGTGATCAAAATAGATCTTGAAACTGATCAGTGGACCGACATTTACGACGATGCTAAAAGTACAAATGATTTTTTTGTTTTGAAGGACTCTGATTTGAAAAGCAGAATTACCAAGTCGGCATTGACTTCATCCTACTCCATCTTCAATGCCAGACATGAGCCAGCTTGAAATGTTCATGAATTAATTTGATTTATGCCATGATGTTTTTCTTCAATTTTTTTAGCTCTGTATAAAGAAATGTTTTGTCGTTATATTTGTTTTTTTTGTTAGATTGTATATCGTGTAATGCCATGCTCTTGCCCAGGGTCAGTATAGACCCAGGTTGATCTTGAGTTTTTATGTACTACTTCTTGTTATATTTCAATAAAGATGATGATATATACAGAAGCAAAATTGAATATTCTTTTGAAATCGATTCCTGTTTCATGGCTCGAGAGCTCGAATTTTAAGAATATAGATATTTTGGATACAGTTAGTGCTGGCCTTCTTCAGGCTCAAACGGTCCCAATAGTTTCTTACCCTATTTGAACAAAACACGCATTCCTCAGAGTCGTATTGATTTTTGGGAAACTCTTACAATCTAAATTACAGGGATTTAAAATCCCCAAAAGATTGTGGTTATGGACCAATCCATTTTAGATTTAAAATTTAAGATTAGAAATTATAATCTATAAGATTTAATTTTAAAACTAAAAATTAATTGGTCCTTAATCACAATCGTTTGGGATTTATTTAAATGCTTGTAATTTAGAGTGTATAGAGGTCTTCCACTTTCGGATTAGCGGCCATGTTGCCGGGAATGGCAAAGTCCATTCCTTATCGGAGACGTTCTAAATCTAAAGAACGACATGCATGTTGGATATGTATGCATAGAAGTATGGGTCACACTTTGAATAGCACAAGTACTTGAGGTCGGGTATTAAATTGATTTGAATGACGAATACTACGGGAACTAACACATTTTGTTATAGGTTATGCATGAGTTAGGTGAAAGACCTCTATTGATCCTGATGCATTAGACCACGGCCCTGAGGACACGGATTAGGAAGAGATTCATGTTCGTAATTTTTATGAACTTCGCGCTTTTTATTGTATATAAAGCTATTGCATTTAATGAGTCTTTGTTTAAAATTAAGCGCAAAGATTCCCCCAATTGTGATTTTTGTGAAAAAAAAAATACCTGAGTCAATTATATCTTTTGTGATTGTGAGGTGGTTAAACTTATTTGGGAAGACGTTATTTTGATGATCAAAATAATTACGGTGTTGGTTTTTCACTTTCAAATTTTTAAAAGATTGTTGAAGTCTACCAAGATAATTTCTTTACATATTTATGTTTGTATATTAAATACATTATTTATATCTGTAAATTTTCAAAATAAGAAAGCCACTGCATTATGTTATAAAACCTTTATCATAGATAAAATGGAAACTGAGTATTATATTGCTAAAAACAGAGGGAAACTTTCAGCTCATTTTAAGAAGGTTTGATTGGTAATGCCATGTTGCTTTATGTACTAATTAAGGATACATTAATGTTTTTTTCTTGTATGCATATATTGTTGTTTTTGTTGTTGTTTGCTGCATTGTGTTTTGTTTGAGTTTTATTATCTGTTCGTGATTTTGTTTTGTATTTAATAAAAGTACTAAGCATCGGAGCATGTGCTTAGTGGGAAAGATAAAAAAAAACACTCAAGGGATTATTTTTGTAACTTATTTGATAGTGAATGGTTAACGGTTTATTGTTGAAATGTCAGGTCTATGTGTCAAAGCATAACCAAATTTATAGCTGGAGAGACAGACAGACAGACCATGCTCGTTCTAGGGGTTCTGAGATTATACCCCTTGCGGGACTCGTTCTCAATACATGAATAAAAATATACCAACATAAGCCTATACAGGGTTCTGGGCCAGAAGCTTTAGCTAGCTTTTAGCGATACTTATACAATATCAATTAAAAAAAATAAGTAAATTGTTTCAAGTTCATTTGAATTGTTTCAAATTAATCCAAGACTTCAATAACTTGAAAATAATTTTGATACGAAAAATATGTCAGTGGGGAACCAAATTGATCTAAATTGTGTCACAAGTCTAACAAATTGATTTTGGTGAGCTCCCCACTGACTATTTTTTAGTGTAATTTCACCCTTTGATAATGGGTGAATTTCATTATTTTTACTCGTCAGGGTAAGTGTTACTATAAAACAGCGCAATTTACCCTTTAAGAGTAAAATTTACCAATATAAAAGGGAATTTTACTTTATTGAAAGCAAACGCTTTCGACTTCACACCATCAGAGTGTTCACTGTATTTTAAGAGAAGAGTAAAATTATTAATCTTTGAGGAATAGTCAAGCGCATTATACATGAAAGTTGGACTCTTATTCGAACTTTAAAGAATATCAACATTATTATACACTATTATGAATTTTCAATTATACGATTAACTACTAGAATTAACAGGAGAAATACGGTAAATTGTACAGATTAATCCTGACAACGGTTCTGCTAACAAAATCCCATACAGCTTTTACAGGTTTCAAATCAAATTCACTGTATAATTTTGCAGCAAACAGTTTTAATTAAAGCAATAATGGCATATTTTTGAAGAGCGCCCCCAATTTTCAAAATTTGATATTTTGGTACAGTTACGTTGGTGATTGTCTAGGGAACTATACCTGCAAACAGTGGCGGATTTAAGGAAAAGGGCCCTGTCAACAGCTTAATGTGGGGCCCTATTTAGCATCAAGAATCAACGCAATATCGCACTTTAGTGCGACCAAGATGTGTCCGAGGGGGCCCTGAGAGACAGGGGTCCTGTCAGCAGCAGCTGACACTGCTGACTCTTAAATCCGCCACTGCCTGCAAACGAGAATGCTAAAAATGCGTATTTATCATAAAATAAGCGATTTTGTAATAAGAATTTGGATCCCAGATTGGACTTAACGGCAGAGCTGGAAATGCTACGTTTATGTCCGTCCATGATGAAATAATGCCACTCGAGAAAATAACCTCTAACTTGATTTGCCTGAACCAATAAAACAACTAATGGGTGAGCGTACACACGTACATGGCGCTATTTCCCGTCTATTTCACATTGGAATGCCGTTTCCAGCAGCCGTTGAATTATTATCGGGATCCCGATAATAATTATTCTAATTACAAAATTTCTTCATTTGTGAGACACAGACATTTTCGAGCTTAACCATTCATAGGTATGGTTTACTAGCCAGTTACCAATGCAACCGTGTAAAAGTCTATTTTTTTTTGGAAAAATGTGCTAATATTGCTTTAATATAGTTTACACCAAACCGTAAATTTTATAGCATATATGTACCATACTAAAAAATCGTAGATAATTGGATCCGAAGTTAGTGTTCTGCTGCACATTCACTATCGCTGTAATACCTCACCAAATATAATGTTTTCGGTGTTTTGATTCTCACCAAATATAATGTTTTCGGTGTTTTGATTGAACTAATTTTACAGTATATACTGTATTTTTACGGCAGTTTGTTGGTATATAGAATTGCTGCCAATAAAAAAAATGCAAATTTGACTATTTTTAGAGTGTAAGGCAAATATTATCATTACAATATAACAGAGTACAAACAAAATCGAAAGTCGGAAAATACGGAAAAGGAAGGAAATGAAAATAATAATGTTGTCTGCATCGCTTTGATAAATTATGAGCATATATATGAGCGAACTCGAACCTTTCATTTTCGAATTAATGCAATTTTAGTTTAAGGCAATTTGAACATAACCAGACGTTTATTCACCAAAATACGTCTGATTATTTCCACTTTGACTTGTGGTACTACTCAGCAAACATACATGTAGGGCCTAACAATATCAACTATTCATTTAAACGAATATGATTGTTTATAGAGTGCGATCTCGAAATCCACATTATGAAATTATTTTAGTATTTTTCATAAATCGTCGCCAGCATCACATACTGTCGTATTTCACATCTTTGAGGTTTTTGCGAAATTCCGCCTACTTACTCGAGTTCTTGCCATCCACAAGGTTTCAAACTGTGAGAATGCCTAATTAATTAGTTTATAATTACAGATTTTATCATTTTCCTCAAAGTCATCATATCCGTATTTCACACAATGTCGTATTTTAAAATCGCCATTCATTTACACGTGTTTGATATAGCGTTGTATTTTGCCGATCCCCAAAATAAACGATTTCACATACAGACCTATTTTGACGTATTTCCATCGTTATTTCGTAAACAAGCAAGCTTTTCACATAGTGATCTATTTTACGTACTTTGAAAACAACGGTGTAATATGCGTCGTATGTTGCAATATACATTATTTGTGATTTCACATACAGACTTATAACTTTGTAGCCTAATCACGATAATATAATGCAGTATTAAGTTGGGTTTATGGTTTAAATTGGACTTTAAAATGTTTTCTTCAAAACAGTAAAGTGTAGATGTTTCTTTTTAAGCTACGTTCTACGGTATAGACATGAAATGTCGCGGTAGATTTTGAATTGCGATTTTCTCGGAAAACGAGTTTTGTAAAATATATACGACAGTATGTGATGTGGGCGACGAAATGTCTACTCTTCAAACTCTATAAAATCTTAAATAAAAACCGACATCGTGTAGATTTACAATGTGAAACTTTGAGAAAAGACTACACGTCTTGGCTAGGCACAAAAAAAAAAACATTGCCTACAGACATGACTTATTGACTTCTCAAAACCAGCTTCAAAGTAGGTATCTTATATTTTGTCTTAAAGCAGACACATGATTTCTTTATTGAAGACATGTCCACATGCATGCAAGACACAATGTACCTCAAAATGATACCGGGTACACTGTTAAAAATGTTCCTAATTTTACCAAACTTTACCTTTCAAATTACGGTAAACCCCAATTATTCAATAATCGTCACGCTTTGTTACCTATACCTAACATAAAATTACAATTTGGAAGCAGAAAAATGGTAAATAAACAGTGGCTAAAAAATAATACTACACATTTTGAAAAAAGGCAGTATGTATACGCTGACCGTTATTATATTTTCCGTAATATTACGTTCTTTTTTAACCTACTTGTTTTTAATGTAAGAATACGAACTATGAAAATTGTTTTACCTATAAAATGTGTTAAAATAACGTCGTAAGTAACGTCATTAAAAAAATGCAAAATATTATTTTCCCTATCATTTTTAAAAATAGTTTTAAAAACTCTTTTCTTCCTTTTTGTATTATATTTAGTTTAATTTGAAAAACAAACTAGTACACACACACATATATATTTAATTTTAGTATCTGCTATCAGGAGAGTCATGTAGTGTATAGTGGATAAGGTTTAGGACTTGTAATCTTAAGGCCCAGGTTCGAATCTGTGTAAGGTGAATGCATTAAGTTTATTCATATGATGATTAAGTAATTTGTGGCATTAGAATGAGTACATTACCATATATAAACAAAGTGTATAAACTGGTTTAATGTTTTCCCTTTGTTTATTGCTTTTTTTTATCAAAATTGTTTGCTTGAAATATAACTTTTTTTACAACCACGTGGTAACGTAAATACAACGTTTGTATGATGCCATAGCTACAACGTGAAAATTTGGTCAGAGGATTGTAATAACGTTTTAATTCTTAATATTGTTTGAACAAGTCAAAAACCAACAATAACGTTGAAGCTGAGATTTTACGCTGTTATTTTACCTTCCCTGCAATGGTTTCGTATTTTTACGGCTCCAGTTATTTTACGTTCTGCATGTAGTGAGTCCCAGCTGCCAGTCAAATGCCTGTTTTTGTACAGGTTTATTTTTAACAGTGTAGGCTATATGCTTTACATTTTTCCAACTAACAACGTGGAGACATAATGTTTTTGTTTTAAACGCAACGTTGAACGATTTTTTTTTAATGAATATCGGGTTAGATTTTTTGTTGGCTATTTCATGTATTGCCGAGTTCTATTCGCTTCATAGTTGTTTGTAATATGAAACAGTTCATTAATTAACAAAGATAATAATATATATCGCAAAAGTATAAATGTAATGTTTATGTTCTGTATTTGGTTTTGTTTTGTTGCTGTTGTTTTGTTGTTATTGTTACATATTTAAATGTGCCTAACAAAAAATGAAATTACTGATAAAAAAAATTAAAAATGTTAAAACTCTTTCTGTGTCATTATATCTGAGCGGGATCTTTACTTGGAAGAAACAAGCTAAACAAAACATTATCATCAGGTTCTCTTTAAAAGGGAAGCATTTTTTTTCAAAGACACAGCTGTTTTCTAAGGATTTAATCATGTTAACTTGGATTATTTTAAGCCCCTATTTTTCATACCACCATCATCATATCATCATCATCATCATATCATCATATATATTTTATTTCCATGTCAAACAAATAATAGAATTGATTTACAAATAGAGTACACTACAGTAAATAAAATAAAAGAAATATTGTTGTTGACATGGAGGAGTCAACCAAAAAGGTAAAGAATCGCCAGAGGTGGGTCACCCCTACGAAAAAGTTGCAACTACATGTATGTGTAGATAACGAAAGAAAATTTACAAACAAATGCGGTAATTTGTATCAACAATAATAACATTTTATCATCACAGATTAATTTTGTTATTGATATTTTTTTTTTTTTTTTTTTTTCACTATATGGGAGATTAGTACTAGACTGTGATTACTGTCACTGTCAACTTGGAAACTCTGCTAATAACTTGGAGCAAGATGTTATGAAAACTCTCCTTGGAGTAATGATGTTGTGATACTCTGCTCATCTTCTCTCACCAGGGCTTTATATATCCTCCCAAACAATACTAGAAGGATCTAGTCCTCTCTATATGAGTCATGTGCTAAATATAGTCCATTACATCATAATTCTGGATTCAGCTCCAATGTTCCCATATTAGAATGTTCATAGCCATCACCCACACACAGCACTGTGCCTGTAGATACAGTAGGGCGCCATCTATAGCCAGACACATATCACCTTGAGTTAGGCTAGTCTGATCTCCTAGTCTCAAGTAAATTCCAGAACATTCTCCGCGGTTCTCTTGAATTCGAATTGCTACATACACACCAGTTATGCACACAAACCAGGTATATCCCATATTGTATTACTTAGACTAATTTATAATATTTTATGTGCTAATTTATGACTTAATCTTGCTCAAAGTGAAATAAATCATTGTTAATTCTTTGGGCCTGTAACAAGTTATTTTACGTTCTGCATGTAGTGAGTCCCAGCTGCCAGTCAAATGCCTGTTTTTTTACAGGTTTATTTTAACAGTGTAGGCTATATGCTTACATTTTTCCAACTAACAACGTCGAGACATAATGTTTTTGTTTTAAACGCAACGTTGAACGATTTTTTTTAATGAATATCGGGTTAGATTTTTCGTTGGCTATTTCATGTATTGCCGAGTTCTATTCGCTTCATAGTTGTTTGTAATATGAAACAGTTCATTAATTAACAAAGATAATAATATATATCGCAACAGTATAAATGTAATGTTTATGTTCTGTATTTGGTTTTGTTTTGTTGCTGTTGTTTTGTTGTTATTGTTACATATTTAAATGTGCCTAACAAAAATGAAATTACTGATAAGAAAATTTAAACAAAAATGTTAAAACTCTTTCTGTGTCATTATATCTGAGCGGGATCTTTACTTGGAAGAAACAAGCTAAACAAAACATTATCATCAGGTTCTCTTTAAAAGGGAAGCATTTTTTTTTCAAAGACACAGCTGTTTTCTAAGGATTTAATCATGTTAACTTGGATTATTTTAAGCCCCTATTTTTCATACCACCATCATCATATCATCATCATCATATCATCATATATATTTTATTTCCATGTCAAACAAATAATTGAATTGATTTACAAATAGAGTACACTACAGTAAATAAAATAAAAGAAATATTATTGTTGACATGGAGGAGTCAACCAAAAGGCCAAGAATCGCCAGAGGTGGTTGACCCCTACGAAAAAGTTGCAACTACATGTATGTGTAGATAACGAAAGAAAATTGACAAACAAATGCGGTAATTTGTATCAACAATAATTACATTTTATCATCACAGAATGATTTTGTTATTGATATTGCATAATCATGTAAGATTTCAAATTTTACGTAAACAGTTCAGAGTTGTGGCTGTTTTAAGACCACTGACTGGTCAAATTATTCAAAAATACTTGTCCCGTAGAACGAACGCCATTTGATGCAAATGCTGTTGTGTGTCTTTTAATTGATAATCATTTATATTTCTTGTTATACGGAGGGTGAATGGTGTGGCAAAATAATGGTTGAATATACAAGGCAGATGACCCATTGAATGTTTATACAAAAATACACCTAGGTTAATATTTAAATAAATCATAGATATTGAGTAATTTTAAGTCTTTTAACAATGGAGCGGAATGGGATCTGAAATGAGATTTACATTTCGAACAGCCTTTCTTGCAATTTATGTAGTTTATCTATATATATATTTTGTATATGTTACCCCAAACAAGAATTCCATACGATAAGTAAGGTAGAATTAATGAACAATAAATACAAAAAGAGAATGCTATTAGGAATAAAATATTTTAAATTATTGAGAATACAAACATTTCTGGATTTGATACTGATTCTATGTGATATTTAAATGACAAATTGTCATCAAGAATAATCCAAAAAATTGCCTTGTTGACTCTTGATAAATTACAACCATTTAGCACCACGTTTATATCCTTATTGGATTAAAATGTTTTCGCAGGGGTGCCTATTATCATGGGGTTTTTCAGCATTAATTGAGCGTTTATTTGTCTTTAAACCAATCCGAAACTTTGTCTAATTCGTTGCGGATGAAATGATTATCAAGGTCATGATGGGAATATAATATTGTGGTGTCATCTGCTAACAAGACAAAAGTTAGCACTGAGGATTTAGTGATGATGTCATTAACATATAAAATAAATAACAGAGGGACCTAATATCGAGCCTCGTGGTACACCGCAAGATACGTTTTCAGAGTTAGATCTACATGAATTATAGTATACTCATTTGAGTAAATCCTGACCACCACCTCAAGCCATCACCAATGACTTGTGGATACGCTAAGAAGAAGTATACATATTCGGATCTTTGATTGAGATAACTTTTAAACGACCCCCATAAAGCCATAATATTCTAATTTATATAATATGATTTCATAGTTAATAGTGTCAAAAGCCTTAAGAAAAATTCCAATTGTTGTTTTACTTAGGTCAGCCGCATTATATACGTTGTCCACTAAATCGATGATTGGCATTTGGGTAGAGTAGTTTGATCTGAAGCCAAATTGCCTTTTACTTAAAATTTTAAACTTATCAATAAAAGATGAACATCTGTTAAATACAAGTCGCTCTAGAATTTTGGAGAAGCAAGTCCAAATTGAAACAGGGCGATAGTTAGAATACATTTCAGCATTGTCTTTTTTCTAGAGAGGGGCAGCTTTAGCTATTTTAAAGTCATCAGACACAATTTCTTTTGTAATCGATAACTTAAATATCACTGCAAGTGGTGTACTAATTTCTTTACCTATTTTTAACTAGTAAGTTACTTATTCCATCATGACCGGGACTTTTGTTGCAATCGAAATTACCATTTTTGTGGGCCGCCAGCTATAGCTGGAGGACCACTTAGCAATCCGTTGTGCTTGTGTATGTGTGTGTCACTAAAATGTTAAGTTTAAAAAAAATGTGTTAATTTTTAGTTTTCAAATTTACCTCAATTGAAAAGTTGAAGTTCACTTGGAACCAAATTTGTGTCATATGTGCAACTTGGGATCTCCCATATGTTGATGAGGTCAAAGGTCATGTGCCAAGGTCAAAGGGTCATGTGAGGTCAAGTTGAAAAATATATTGTTTAAATTGTGTTATTTTTTTTAAATTGAACTCAATTGAAACGTTGAAGTTCAATTGAAATCAAACTTGTGTCATAGGTGCACCATGAGATCTCTCATATGTTGAGAAGGTCAACGGTCATGTGCCAAGGTCAAAGTTCATGTGAGGTCAATTTGAAAAATAGGCTCAAAATGTAAAATTGACTTCAATTGAAAAGTTGAAGTTCAATTGGAACCAAACTTGTGTCATAGGTGCACCAAGGGATCCCTCATATGTTGGCATATGACCTCAAAGGTCACATGCCAAGGTCAAAGGTCATCAAGCGGCCCACAGCTTATATTTGAATATAGCAAGCGCGAAAGCCGAGAACCGCGAAATTCTAGTTGTTTTTTTTTTTTAATTTCATTTTCTATTATAGGCGATAGATCTGTTATGTTGCATTGGATTTGCCAGATATTCATGATAGTTTTTATCTCCATGTTCAATTTGTGATGCTAGATTTGGTTCAACATTGGTGAAAAATCTATTGAAGCGTTTTGAAATTCTTTGTGGGTCATTTATAACTTCACCATTGTCATTGTTTTTTTTTTTTTTTTTTTTCATTTCAGCATTGTCTTTTTTCTAGAGAGGGGCAGCTTTAGCTATTTTAAAGTCATCAGACACAATTTCTTTTGTAATCGATAACTTAAATATCACTGCAAGTGGTGTACTAATTTCTTTACCTATTTTTAACTAGTAAGTTACTTATTCCATCATGACCGGGACTTTTGTTGCAATCGAAATTACCATTTTTATGGGCCGCCAGCTATAGCTGGAGGACCACTTAGCAATCCGTTGTGCGTGTGTATGTGTGTGTCACTAAAATGTTAAGTTTAAAAAAAAATGTGTTAATTTTTAGTTTTCAAATTTACCTCAATTGAAAAGTTGAAGTTCACTTGAAATCAAACTTGTGTCATAGGTGCACCGTGAGATCTCTCATATGTTGAGAAGGTCAACGGTCATGTGCCAAGGTCAAAGTTCATGTGAGGTCAATTTGAAAAATAGGCTCAAAATGTAAAATTGACTTCAATTGAAAAGTTGAAGTTCAATTGGAACCAAACTTGTGTCATAGGTGCACCAAGGGATCCCTCATATGTTGGCATATGACCTCAAAGGTCACATGCCAAGGTCAAAGGTCATCAAGCGGCCCACAGCTTATATTTGAATATAGCAAGCGCGAAAGCCGAGAACCGCGAAATTCTAGTTGTTTTTTTTTTTTAATTTCATTTTCTATTATAGGCGATAGATCTGTTATGTTGCATTGGATTTGCCAGATATTCATGATAGTTTTTATCTCCATGTTCAATTTGTGATGCTAGATTTGGTTCAACATTGGTGAAAAATCTATTGAAGCGTTTTGAAATTCTTTGTGGGTCATTTATAACTTCACCATTGTCATTGTCATTGTGCGACCGAGCATATTATTAATTTTTTTTTCCAAGTTTGTTTCATGTCATTTTTAGATTGTTGAAATTTCGACTCATAATAATCCCCTTTTAGCCTTTCTCTTAAGATTATGTAGTTTGTTCCTATAAATTTTGTACTTATTCATTTGTTTTATTATTTATACTTTTTAACAATTCTATTGTTATCCATGGAGATATCGGGTCCTTTTTTCTATGATATATATTTTTTCAATGGTATGCATTCATCTATCGAATCATTAAGTATAGATAGAATTAACCGTCTGTAATGCATCATTAACATCGGCGCCACGTAGCGTTTCAGACTCGCATGTGCTATCGATGTCGTTCGGTCACAGTGATTGCCAGGTGCCTGGTCACATGGGGTGTTAACATATTTTGAATCTAAGGTCATTATGGGGTCAAAAAGGAGCAGTCTCTCTAACCCCTCTCAATATTTCAAAATGCTACTGGTATTACACAGTGGGCTTGATCTTAACCAAACTTCATCAGAATAACCCTTGACCCAAGTGTCATACAAGGTGTTCACATTTTTTTTTTTTTTTTTTTTTCACAGAAAATGATCATTTTAATTGGCCGACACCGCAACGCGTTGTGACATTTTGGCAACGCGTTGCTACTTTCTCGCAACGCGTTGCGGCAATACGTTATGGCCTTTATGGCTTGCCATAGTCGTTCGGTCACAGTGATTGCCAGGTGCCTGGTCACATGGGGTGTTAACATATTTTGAATCTAAGGTCATTATGGGGTCAAAAAGGAGCAGTCTCTCTAACCCCTCTCAATATTTCAAAATGCTACTGGTATTACACAGTGGGCTTGATCTTAACCAAACTTCATCAGAATAACCCTTGACCCAAGTGTCATACAAGGTGTTCACACATTGGGGTCAAATGTCATGCAGGGGTCATTACAGGTCAGTCGCTCTTACCCTACTCTTTTGTTGTTTCTGCCACAAATCAATTCCTATAATCACTAGACTTGGTCAGAAGAACCGCTGACACACGGCCCGTATGACGTATACACAGATTGGGGTCAAAGGTCACACAGGTCATTACAGGTCAAGTCGCTTTAACCCTCCTTTTTGCTGTTTCTGCCACAAATCAATTGCTATAATCACTAGACTTGGTCAGAACACGCGCTGACCCAAGGCCCATACGAGGGTGTTCACAGATTTGGGTCAAAGGTCATGTGGGCCAAACGTCGAACGCTTCTTTTGGAAGCACGTAGTACATGTCTAGTTCTTCTTTCTTTCCAACACTTTTTCAAAATGCTTCTTCTCTCACATGTTTCTCGCAATTGCAACTAGATTCAGTCACAAGAACCCCTGACCCAACCCTCATATAGGGTGTTAACAGTTTGACCGTAGGGGTCACGTAGGGTCAATAGCGGTCATTGTCGCGCTAACACCACCCTAGAAGTGCAAGTAATAGAAAATAACTAAACACGAATTAACAATAATATCAAAATATAAGATCAAGATAAGACATCGCCTCCACCACAGAAAATAATAATAATAATAATAGTAATAAAATCTATTTTACACAATACACTACATTCGTGCTAATTTATCACAGGTTGCATGCAAATTCACTATACACCATTAGACGTTGGTGTGGCCATTCCGCGACCCACCGACGCACATGACCCTGATGAAATCTGCGGAATAAAGTGCACTTTATTCCGTGCACTTCTGTATAATAGCATATAATAGTGTCAAGCTTTACATTTTTGGGCTATAAATTGTAGAAATTAGCATCATAAAGCAACAGGAAAGATTTTCCCGTGTAAATTGTATGTGGAAATCATCATGGACATACATTTTGGTCCACATTATTCAATGTTTTGATTTTGTCAAAAACTACATGGCAAGTTCAAACTTTGAATTACCTCAAACATCTGGTTGACAATTGTCAATCTAAAGATGAACCAGGAACATATTACGCTCTTAAATTTTAGAGCCTCTTTCCGATATTTGACTTTTATAGTTCTAAAAAACAGATTAAGAAGTAAAATGTCAAGTTCGGAACTCTTCCCTAGCGTATTATGCTTACGGTTTTTCTAAACTGGAGCATACACCAACAAGCCTCTATACGCTTACTTTGCAAGCCCGCAAAGAGGGAACTATTATTTGTCAAAAACAAATGGACATTATGTTCCATGATGACAAACAAATGGTTACTTTTACCTGCTCTTCCAAAATTGACAGGCTTAGGATAATTGAACAGGAGATTGCGTAACTCTATCACCCCCTTTTGATGACCAGAGGAAATTTTCCTCAAGACAAATTAAATCTATTAAATTAAATCTATTATATGCCAGGAAATGGTCTTGTTAAAGTATTTTAGCCCTGATCTGGGAAACCTACGGTGCTAACCGCGCACGTCAATGTTGATGGGATTTAAGATTTGTTGTAGCCGAATACAATAACCCTCTCATTGAAAACAGATAGATAGGAAAGAATAAGATAGATAAAATAGAATAAGAGGAGAAACAAAGGAGAGTGAAGGGGGGGGGGGCACAGAAGCGGTAGCGTAACATTTGCCTTTTGACTCGAATCTAGGTATATGACATAAATAGGGTGCGGTACCGGTATCACCAAGTCAAAATCATGCAAGGAATGTTTGAGATATGAGGGATAGAAGTGTTGACATAAAGAAGAACAACTAAATCGGAAGATCTTCACCGTCGAGGTATTATGTTTTCAGCCAAGTGACTCCTTACTGACCCCTTAACGACCTTCCATGATTTAGAAAATGTCTTAAACATGTTTAGAATGGCCTAAGGATCACGTTTTTCTTAAATTGTTCAACAGAAAATACAACCTTTGACCTCTTAATGACCTTAACGACCCCTTAATGACCTCCATTGACTTATATGGAATTTCTAACGTGCATCTGTGCAAGTAGCACCAATGTGCTACCTTGCATATTTTAAATATGGTTTTCATTACGATATGTTGCTGCAGTGCAAGTGACAAACTTATGCATTATACGTAGTACATAGATGTTTGGGAGATGTTTTGGGGCAAATGAATTATCATACGGAAGCTTAGAGTCTAGTTATTATTTATTTACTAAATACAATCCTGTCAGTGGAAATCGCTATGGCCGATAGAATAGGATTGCAAATTAGAAAACAGCAAAAGTACCTAAGAAAAAGTGACATGTTACTTCATTAATTTCGCATGTTTAGAAAGCTAATGAATCAGAATTGAACAGTCTAGATGTTCTTGTGAGATTAAGTGTCACGTCAAAACTATGGAAGTGAGGAACTCAATAGTGTGTACAAGGCTCTATTCAATATTGACGTCAGCCACCAGACTGTTGTGGACGAGATGCATACATTCCAGACTACAATACTTAAGCTGTAAATCGTTCCATGTTTAGCGATTGCACAGGGATCATTGAAACTTGCATATTACACGTGTTAGGATTGTTCCTCCAATTTTTTTTTAATGCGGAAAGGAGAAGTTGGAGATCAAGTGGGTTGTCGTCTGGTTGCTTCTTTTCTTTTGAGTTTTATTTCGGAGGGACGGGCGGGGGTTGGGGGTGGTCAGAACCTTCTAGTCCGCTCGTCCGGCCTAACTGTGCTCATGATTCACGGGTTAAAAACAAAAGCGGTCGAGAAGGGGGTTGGGTGCTGTAAAAATCTTCTCACTATCGCAATATAGAACACTAACCTTGAGACGCGCGCCAGACAACACAGTTTCTAAAGTAGATGAATCCCCGCAAGAAATTGTAAATGGTTCAATGATTTTTGTTTTAATATGCCCCAAAACTTGCTTCCAATATTAAGCATAGTGGAAAAAAGCTATGATTACCCTCAACGAACCCCTCCATGAAATGCTTTATGCACCAATGGTAAAATGATATAATTAATAAGATAGCCACAATTTAAATCAATACAGAAGTCCTGCATGATGCCCTTGGTAATTTTCAAAATGGTAAAAAAGAATAACAATGAGATGGCCTGACCACTGACATGATTTGTAGTTATCATATCACAGCAGCGTACCTGAAATCTTAAAGTGGGCAAATGTGTACCTATATATAATAAAGAAAGCGGATATTTCTCGAATTACCGACCATGTCTCGATAATTACATGCTTTTCAAAAATCCTTGAAGACTATTATTTGACAGATTTGCACCCACATTGAGAAATAATATTCTCAATCAAAAGGCAGTTTGGGTTTCGCCCCAACCATTTCTACGTACAATGGCTATAATAGAAATATAGACCACATCATTAATCGTTGAACAAAAGAATCCACATGAATTTTTGGACTTGTCAAAGGCCTTTGAACACAATCGACACAGCATACGACTTTAGAAGTTAGAATATTACTGTTTTAGGTTGTACTGCCCATGTTCAAAATGACTTGAATACAGAAAACATATGTGATACTATACTCGCATAGAAGTCCAACCTCAACAATATAATATGTGGGGTTCCACAGGGGTCTATCCTAGGCCCTCTGTTATTCATATTATATATCAACGCTATAACTAAACCTCATTCATATTTAATTTATTTTATTTGCGATTGATACACTAACATTGAGTCAATGATTGTCCCCCCCCATATTCGGTATGTTTTTCTTGTCCAACTGTGCAAGGTAGCGCTTACAGTTAATAGTTCAAAAATACATTTAAATAGCTCACAGGAATTTGGAATTATTCATTTTTGTTGCAGGCAAGCAATATCTGCACGCATTTAAATAAACGCCTCTCAAATTTGCCTTTTACAAGATTCTATTGTTTGTTATCAAAGCGCAAATTTCAAGTCGATACCTAATTATCTTTCCAACCTGCTGGATAATGCTGGATTCCATATGATGGCACGTATCTACGTGATATGAATATCATATGTTCAATGTCTTTATGTTTTGGGTACTCTACAGCATCAAAGGTGCGATGTTTTGTAAACATTCGTTTCATTACGCTGAATGCAGAGAAAAAGTTCATTCTGTTATTTTCCTGAAACTATTTGAAAAGTGCAATTCTGTTATCTTCTGAAATTATTAAGTTATGATTATGCAACACAAGTGTAATTCTATTTTGAACTGTTTATAATTCTCCCAAGGTTGAATGAACTCTTTTTACTATTACCTAAGTCAAAACCAAAGATTAAAATCAACACAAAACAGGTTTAATTTAACAGTGCTACAGAACACTTAGTTTGCGCAAAGGTCAAGGGTCAGACTTTTTTGGAACAGATTTCTTTCCTGATAAAATATTATAATTTTGTGCTTCAATATCTCTATCATGAATAAATGCGACAAGCAAGAAATTCTATGCTACCGTTTTTTCTGGATCCTGGTTTTGTGAATTAACAAACTCGTTACCATTTACTGTACTAAATTAATTTCCCTAAATTGTACAAAGCGGCAATTTCGGAGCCCTCTAAAGAGGTCATAACTTAAAATAAAAAACATGAATCTCGGATTTTTGACATTGAGAAAATCGAAACTTTTGTAATCAATAAATTAAAAATATTAATAATATTCTAAAAAGGTACAATATTTTTATATTTTTTTTTCAATCGGGGAACAATCATTTTGACACACACTGTATTGCTTCTTTTCCGACCACAATTGAGAATAAATTATATTTTGATAAATAAAGAGTTTGAAGAGTAAACCTTGGTTTAAAAAAGCAAATAAGCAATCAGTAATAATATTCAGTAAACTAATTTATGTATTAGGTACTGCACTGGACATCAAGTATAAGTAAAATACCGGAAACTATTTAATATTGTGTTGGATGGTACAAAACCTATACACGTAAACAAACTAAATTTGTTTCTGAATTTCTGTTCTGTGGTAACAATTGACGAAAACCTTACCTTGAAACATCATATTGATGGATTAATAACTCCCCCCCCCAAATATCCAAAACTATTGAAGTTTTGCTGTACTCTACAGCATCAAAGTTGCGATTGTTTTTAAACATTCGTTTCATTAAGCAGATGCAGAGAAAAGTGCAATTCTGTTATTTTCTTAAAAATATTGGAAAAGTGCATCTGTTTTATCTTTCTTAAATTATTAAGTTATGATTAAGCAACAACACGTGTAATTCTATTTTACCTATTTGACTGTTTCGAATTCTCCCACGGTTGGAATGAACCTCGTTTTTTAACTCTTAACTAGCAAACACCAAAGATATTGAAAATACACACCAAAACAGGTTCAAATTTAAGCTAAAACCTTAGCTATGGCAAAGGTCAAAGGTCAGACTTTTTTGAACAATTCGTTCATGATAAATTATATAATTTTGTCTTCCATATCTCTATCATGAATAAATGCGGCAAGCAAGAAAGTTCTTTGCCTTCTCGTTTTTTCTGTATCCTGGTTTTGTGAATTACACTGTTACCAAGTTTACTGTCCTAAATGTTGAATTTCCCAAAATTGGTACACGCGGCAATTTAGGAGCCCTCTAAAAAGAGGTCATAACTTGAAAATAAAAAACATGAAAAACACAAAAACGTCACACAAGTGGAAATCATTTGAAATAATAAAATAACTATAAATTAATAATTAATATTCTAAAAAGGTTTCAAATATTTGTAATATTTTTTTTTCATCGGGACAATCTTTTGACTCACACTGTATTGCTTTCCCGATCCAAAGTTGGAGAAATAAAGGTATATTTGATAAATAAGAGTTTGAAGAGGGCAAACATTGGTTTAAAAGCAAGAAGCTATATCATTAATTGCCTATTAAAACGACTTATATGAGGATATTATGTACTGCACATGTCGCACATCACAATATAAGTGTAAAATAACCGAGAACACATCAGTTAATATTGTGTTGGATGTACAACCTAGAACACGTAAACGAAACTAATTTCTGGGGTAACAATTGACAAATCTTACTTGGAAAAGCAATTGATGGAACCTCAACTTATAATCAAGAAACTGTGGTTGTACTAACAAACTTAAACATTACGTTTCTGAACGTATCCTTCACACTCTTTATTGTACGTTGCATATTACCTTATGTAAATACAGTATATTTAGGCAGGGAAACACTTGTAAAAAGATTAGATAAATACTCAACTTCAAAAATGGGCTGTGCGAACAATATCTTTAATAGTCCATTACAGAAGTCACTCAAGTCCTTATTTTCTCGTATTTAATAATTTGAAGGTGTTTGGACACACCAACTACAACTGGAAGTTTTTATGTATAAATAAATATTGGAAATTACAGATGCATTTAAGGGTTATTTCCAGCAAACACGCTGAAGGATACATAACTATCGCACAAGAAATATGAACAATTATTATGTTTTGCACGAACAAAAAGGTGTTTCTCTGATCCACAGTAAAACGTCTGGAACCTATACTTTTGAATAATATGAACCAAATTTTAAAGAAATCAAAATCGATATAAGCACTTCAAAATAATTGAATCAAAATCTTGGCATCTATGAATGATTTTTTGCATTGCATTTTTTCTTAGTAATTTATAGAATATAATGTAAATCAACATTTATAATGTTTTTCTTTTGGAGCATTGTCTCGTCTTGTGTGATTGTTATGCTTTGTGTTGGTTATTTCTTTTAATACATTTGTGATTTCTTACCCTTTGGTGGGGGCCACCTTCTGGCCTTTTTTGCCTCTTGGTTCCCTCCCCATAATCATTTTTGTGTGATTGTATGTTTGTTATTTGTTTATTATGGTAAATAAAGTGTTGATTGATTGATTTGATGCCACACCCACACACCACGCAACAGCCACACATCACTTCCTTCGTTAGTTCCTGATCAAAATAATCTTAATATAATATTTTTTGGGTTTCATTTTCGGCTAAACCGTATTTTGGGCTAAACTTATTTCTGCCATTCCCCGGGTGGGCAGCGAGATAGTCCCTCCGGCCCTCACTTCCGTCACAAGGTGAACAATAGGACCAGTCGTAATTTGACTCTTCACTCAACCTTAGTGCATCACGCTTATTTCACGTTGTCGTACGGTTCTCTAGAGCCCGGACTATAAATCCTGCCGGACCATATCCCCTTTTTTTTTTTACAACAACCGGTGTGTAGGCCCGTAACCAGGGGAGTGGGCGTGAGGCCTCAAACCCCCTACAAGAGCTGTAAAAGGCCAAAAGGAGGCAAAAATCTGTGTTTTTTTATTTTTTTTTTTGTTTTTGTCAAAATAACAATTTTCGGTAAAAAGTCCACTTTGGCCAGATTCGCCCACCTTGGAAATTTGTTGAGAAATGCCCACTTTTGAAAAAGTCCTAATTAATATGGTCGTCAGTGAGAACAGTCATTGTGAAAAATGGACAGAGGATAAAGATATGCAACATACAAGTGACACAGTAGGAATCGGGTATTCAGTAACGAAAATCACAGGTTGATACTAGATTTTATGGACTACATTGTTGATCCACATGTACAGACGAAACCAGTTTTTCCAAGAATTATAGAAAATGAGGTAAGATTTCCACATGTATCACTCTTAGAAGTACATTTAACAAATTCTGTTTTATTTTTGGCCTACGGAATTGAATGTTCATGTGAAGTGTTGTGAAGGAAAAAAAAAAAAGTGCGCTTGGCGGTTTCGAACCGGCGACTTCCGTATTACTAGAACGTCACTCTTCCAACTGAATTGGGTTGGGTTCGCAGAGTATCTACAGGCGTTAGATCCGAAAGGTGTCCATCGCTTTCATAGCGGATAGCATCAGATTTTTTATATTTGTTTTGAAATGTTAACTATACTTAGTTCTCCAGGTAGAAAAGAAAAGAATTTGGTTCCTGTGCAAGTTTAAAGGGGGGGGGGGGGGTAGTAGATGTGGAATCTCTTAGATTTTTAAAAAAGAAACATAATTATTAAACGGTTTTTCAATGAGTAATCTAGAAACGCCTTTGAATATCTTATAATCATTTTGCAGATCCAGCTTCCAACCCAGACCAGCAGTTGTCGACTACGGAATCTACAAATTGTGAGAGCTATAAAATGACATCTACCGTGCCTGGGGTAATGAGTGCTGTAATTGGATCTCAACCTGGCTCAACACCCCATCTAACGACAAACGCAGATGTCACCCCCATGGAAACCACTCTCCATCCAACTACGGATGATTTGACAGGCAAGCATTTTGTTTACCATAATGAGTTGTCGTTCTATAACCATCGTCTTACCAATCTATATTTTGTTGTAACACGGTTTACCGCCCCCTCGAGGATTTGTTATAGACCGTATTCAATATGACGTCAGCCACCAGACATGTTGGTGGACAAGATGCATACATTCCAGGACTACAATACATTCAGCTATCAATCGATCCATGTTTAGCGATTGCACAGGGATGATTGACAGGTGGATGTATTGTAGTACTGGAATGCGTATATCTTGTCCACCAACATGGCTGGCTATTGAATACGGTCTATACTGAGTGTCCCAAAATAAATGCAATTCTTGCAGTTGGTGCTATAATTTCAAAATTACTGAGAATTGTCCGAATTTTATAACAGATTATAAATTGCGAGCTATTTTCGTTTACCCCCAAAATTGTTATTTGACACGCTTCACTGGTTTGGAAACAAAGGCTATTATGCAACCTACCTCAAATTACCCAATTCCAAGTTTGGCTTAGATCGTTGAAACAGGTTCACTTTGAAAAGTTGAATAAACTGTCTTTCAATTACAAAAAATCTCCTGGCACTAATCCTCTCAGTTGTTGTTTTAAAATATTTGTATTGTTTTATCCACGTTCTTTTATCATCTGAACAGTGTTGTCCTACTAATATTTAGAATAGTAACTTAGCATCTTGGCCAAACTGTTTTATCTTTCGTGTGTCTGACAAATCCGTGTGAATAAATTGCACTGGAGGAATCAAATACCAATGAATCGGAAGACTAATAATGGATGTCAGTGACGTAAATTTCTTTTTGACATTGGAGGGATGGGGTTGATGAAAAATTATGAATGAAACCGCTTTTGCTGAAAAGATCCATTACTTGCACATGTGCGCGCGAAGCGCGCTAAACGTTTTTCCATTCAGAAGCTCAAATTTCTTAAGTATAATTGTAATTAGAATAAAATGCGCGCAAAGCACGCGAAAATTTACCAATTTTTACACTATTATGGTAAATATGGGGTTACTTTGGGTCAAAAACACATGAACAGGCGTCAACTTGAGGGGGGGCTATCGACCATCCCCCTCATCAAAATATTGGGGGGATATATCCCCCAAAAAAAAAAAAAAAAAAAAAACCCCCCCCCCCGGGATTTACGCCAATGATGGATGTTGATGACTTCTTAGTTCTGGTATGGAAAACAAATAAAGAAACAGACAACCAACCAGCTAGCACTGAAAAAAAACTTGAGTTACATCTAACACTATGACAGGCGTCAATGCGAACAGAGAACATTTGCTTTAATTGTCATTAGTTGATGAGGTTGTCATTTAATATTAAATTGACATGGTTATACTGACGGTAAATTGAACTAAAATAAAGAGGTAAGGATAAAGAAAGAGACAAACGAAGAGAAAACAAGCATCTACGTAGTTAAGCATGCTTTGATTGTGCATTCATCAATAAAACTTGGAACGACTTAAATTGCGGTGCACTTACGTAATCGCCTTTGTTCTCAAAACTAATCAAGCAAATCAAATGAAATTTGAATAGTATGTGGAGAAAAAGTAAGGCTTTATGAATATAATGTTAATTTCATTTTTTTAATAACCTTGAAATTACAGCACCATCTTAGAGGATTGCATTTATTTTGGGACACGTAGAGCACACAATAATTGATTTTGATACCAGTGGATAGCTATGGCCCTCCTCTTCCCATTTATACCAAAATAAGTGTTAACAAAGAAGAAGGTGGACATTTCTGTTATTATTATTATTATTATTATTGTGATTATTATAAAATTAATAACAAATATCTATCATGGAGCTACTGTATTGTCAGTATTGTAAGAATTACAAATATCGCATAGTCTTTAAGCCCGGGGGGCCATTGCATTCAAAGGTGGATATGATGCGTGAACATGGACTTTCAAAATGCACCCTAAACACGTATTTTCACCGACTAAAAAACAAGCTAAAACATACCCTAAACAAGTACTTTTATCCATTTATGATACCCTCAACAAGTACACAGTGCATTGAATCGTAAATATACCCTTTATTATTTTGCTTTGCTTTACTTCCAAGCTCCGATTACAATATTTTGGATGATTTTGATCCCTGCTTAATGAGATATAACATGACAATTTCAGGGTTAAGAAAAAAACTACCCTTTTTCCATATTTTGCTGTTTTTGACACCCTAAACGATGTACGCGCGTACATCGCCTGTTTGAAAAAAAGACACCCTTTTTACGCGTTTTCTTGTTCACGCATCATATCCACATTTGAATACAAGTGCCCCCCCCCCCCGGGGTCTTTAAGGAACATAATGTTTTAATAATAATCAAGAACGCTTCCGAATTTATTGAATGAATCGTTTACAGATCAAACTACCGTACCAACCCAGCAGATGTCGACTGGGGAACCTTCAACTAGTGAGAGCTATGAAATGACCTCTACCATACCTATAGCAAAGAGTGCTCCAATAGGATCGCAATCTAGTCCCCCAGCAAATCTACCAACAAACCCAGATGTTACCGCTGTTGCGTCTCGCATGGAAACCATTCTCCATCCAACAACGGATGATTTAACAGGCAGGTTATATAATACGGTATAATGAGTTGTTCTGGTTGTTGTTGTTGTTAGTATTAGTATTGTTATTATTATTGTTATTATTATTATTATTATTTGAGAGTGCGGCCTAGAAGTTAGGGTACTTGCCTGTGGCGCAAATTTAACCAAATTAAATGGGACGCGAAGGGACCTTATCTAATGAATACAAAATGACGTTGATACCTTTTGTTTGCAGTAATCTGAGACGGTGTCTCCAAATGCTGACTCATACTACTAGCAACAGAAGATGATAACACTTTAAAATGCCAATTAGAGACTCTAATCTGTTTGGTTTTTTCGTTATTCATTTAAGTCAGAATTTGTGTTATCTGACTTGGCCACAACTTCGTTCGTGCGTGCAAGTCCAAAATCACAGTGGAAGATCCGCTCCCAACCAGCTGACAGTTCCATCATCCAGGCTGATCAGGCCCGGAACCCCCCCCCCCCACCCACCGGGACCCGCACACCCCGCAGTCATCCACGATGCGGCCAATGGCCTGTGGCTCTCCACAAACGCAGCTCGGTGAAAGTTCCACTCCGACCCTGTGAAGGAAGCCCCCTGCACGACCAACGCCAGCTCCGAGCCTGTCGAGGTTGACCCACGCCCTCCCACCAAGGTCACAGCCCCCGGCCACAACTATTCTTTCATAAAAAAACATGTATATTCACATATAAAACAATAACCTCTGTGCAAATCAAACATTAGACATGTCATTATATTCAGAATGTAAATTCTTATAATTTATTCTGAACAAAAAGCTATGCTAATCAGATGCAATATACGTTGTGTAATGTATGTGATGATCAAGTAATTTTCAATATTCAGATTCCAGTCTGTTTTGCATTTCAATTTAAAGAGGTGACACACTATTCCGGTAGTTGGGGTGTCGTGATATGTTAAAGCCCAGGAATTACATAAATATTCCGTTTAATTCTGGCTATTTTAACCCTAATAGATAGATTTGAGAAAAAAGTAGCACTGCCGGTGTCATATAATACAATGTCCGTGTGACTGAGTGCCCTACCACCCATCTAGCCATTGTGTTCTCCATTGAGTTCTGTCTGTATGTATCATTTCTTTCAGCACTATACCTAAATGACCTCGTCTACAAGGTCACGGTTTATTCCGTACATGTTGCTATGATAGCTAGGACACTCTCTTATGGGGGACACCCAGTTTCTTCACACCGGCCCGCTTGATTGCATACAGCAATACGGTATAGAGCTATCACTTGGCGATCTCTTGTATGTTTGGTCCAAGCAACCGTTGACAACTCATGTGCTTTGAAATTAAATGAGCGGTATAATTATGTCCGCGAGAAATTTTGGAGTTCAATTTTGATTTGGAAATCTATGAAGAACGAATTATTATTATCGAGGCAGCTGTAATTTTGAAATTTACTGAATCATAACTGGAATCAGCAATGACGGGACGATTACTAAATACGGCGATATTCATGCATTAAATGAGCAGAATATGCTGTGTGTGAACTGAATCTCTCAACCAAGTCTCCTACTTTCTGGCAGAAAAAAAATCAATATTCAAACCCCTCGGATTCACTTCTTACAACAGTATTATTTTCTAGACAAAACATGCCACATCTTTAAAAAAAAAAAGTCTTACAAAACAGTTCTTAAAGGGTTCAGGACATTTTCTTATTTTTACATTCTTGCATTATATAGAAGCAAAATAGACAAAACTAACTATATCAGTACTTCCACAATTTATTGAGCTATATTATTAATTGGGCATAATGAGGCACTTAAAAAAAAGGGGGAGGCCTTACGGGTGACGTCATCCTGTTTACTCCAGGGCACTCGCGAAAAGCTTATGTGAGATTTTGGCCCGAATTTATACTACTGGACCAATATCCCAGGGCCATATGGTCCTGGACCATAAGCTCCTGGAGCATAATCTCGGGACAAAATCTCATAGAAGCCTGGTACAAGGTACAGGTTGTCGCCAACGCAGGTGTTTGCCCGATGTTGTTACTTTTTTGGAAACTTTTTTTCAGCGTGAGGTTGGGTGAGTAATTATCATGCTAATTAATAAAAATGATGGGGAGATGCTTGTAAACTGTTTCATTAAATAAAGCGCAGCATGTTTTAAAGGTCCATGGCCCGATCGCTAATAGCCTCGTCCTCAGAAGCCCCAGATTTTACCGGACGTGGTCAATATTTTGGTTTCAGAACTAAGCTACTATTTTTCTCATTTATCATATGAAATCTTAGAGCCAAAGAATGTTTGGTTTGGATGTTATGAGCGAAAATGTGCCCTATTTTGGTCGACCAATATTAATTTCACACAGTACTCTATGGGGATTACAAAATCACATTTTCAGCCCTCGCATCAAAACGAATTGAAATATCAGCGCGAAACTTTACTGATGCGGTTTGGCAGTGAAGGTCATTCTATCAAGATGAAATCTTTATATCCTTAAAGAGACACTGGCACATTTGAAAAATAGTGCGCCCTCAAGATTTTTCAAAATCGATATTATGGTTGTAAGGCTTTTATGTACAAAGCCCTCACCCGAAATGATTAAGACCAAATCAGCTTCCTTATGGGTAAACAGAACGATTTTATAATTTAACGTCGCCGGCGACGTTAAATTCAGCAGACGACGGAAATGGTGTTTAACACAAGAACACACACGCCGTATGCATGTTTCCCACGCTATGCACACTGTTTGGTCGGTCTATAACCTTTTTTTATTATCAGTGAGTACGAGTCAAAAATACTCATGTGTTACACCGGTGTTGATTAAAATTATGGAAAACTTAAAAGTTGGCCTACAAATTACCTGGATGTCTTCATCCTCATATCAATGTCCCTATCTGTTTTGGGGTATGTTATTTTTATGTGTAAAATATATCTCTGTTCTTCCAATGGCCTAGACTATCATTTGAGAGCAAATTGAAGAAATTTCATATTTTGTGAAAATGTGCCAGTGCCGCTTTTAAATCGGGCCATCCACCTTTAAGTTTATGTGGATACCAAATTTGTTAAATTGCTCATATTAAGTTTTAACAATATGACGTCATAGTGACGTCTTCACTGAGAGCTTATTTATAACGGTTTTTGTAAGCAAATCTCCAAAATCAAATTGGTATTTAGGGTTAATTTAATGTAAACCTAGACACACCTCGTCATCATTTGAGGCAGTGATTTGCTTCATTGACCACCGTTCCATTGATTGACGGCCCATATCTCTTTTTACAGGAGAAGGAGATGTGGTCCGGCAGGAAACATAGGCCGGGCTCCATTGATGACAACGGAATAAGCGTGAAGAGTCATCTGAATCGAGTGGCCTATTCGTCATCGTTGTAGGCGGACTGTGAGTCCGGAGGACTAGATCTCCTGCCACACTGGGGTAAATTTTGTTTTTGTTTTTGTTTTTAATCGGGTGGTGTGGGTGATACCAAAGCTCATCATGTATGCTTTACCAGACATCTACTCAATGGGCCTTACCCTTAGACCCCACTGAGCGATGTAATTGTACGAAAATAATGTCAGCACCTGGTAGAACTACAGCCAACACTTGCTTCATAGAATACGCTAAAAATATGTCGGAATTATGGTTTACAGATAACATACTCTGTAGTATGGCAGGCATTGCACACCTGATAGACCGTCAGGCGAGAGAAATTTGATTAGACGAACTACTAGGTAACAATATCTGACACTGGTAGTGTATAGGAGGTCACTGTCACAAACGACAAAACATTTAAAAAAAAAAAAAAAAAAAACCCCCCCCCCCCACAAAGGGACCCCCAAATTAGGCTAGCTTAGACGAGTGAGGTACCACTCAGAAATAATGCCAAGTTAACGAGTTGAGTTTGTGGAGTACAAACTGTCGTATACCAGACAAATTGTCAGCTCCACTACAGTTACAGGACAGGCCTAGACTCTGCTAACTATAGGTTAGCCTAGATATGACCTATAAAGGAACAAATATCCGCTCGTGCCCATCTAGGTTAGCCTAAATAATAAAGGTACCACCTAAAAGCAGGTTTAGACCGGGGTTTAGATGATCAGTTGCAGTCTAGAGAATAAAAAACTGACTCATAGCAGAATGATAATCCATTGCCTTTGTTCTACCATTGGGCTCAAGTAGGAGAGTCTATGTAGGCCTATTAATCTATATTAACTGAATCAGGTTTAAGCTCACTTGAACAAGCAAAACCCCCCTCCCCCTCCCGTGGTATCATCCGTGCCCAAGCATTCATCAAAATCACCTCTATTATACCTTATTTTAAACCTAACAATGTACTCAATCTATTGGTACAGGTTTTACCACAATTAGAACATTATAAATGTTAACCCTGTATAAATATTCCCCTTTGTATTTTTTTCAAAGTGGCAAACAATATGTATTTATATTTTTTAAAATCAGTAACTATGTATGTTGCCCTGAAAAGCTTGTTTACCCATTTTACACGGAACGCTTACAGCAATCCATATCCATACCCATATCCAGGGCTTAGATCACTCACGAAGGAGGAACCCCTCCCTAGAATGTTTCCACAAATCTCTATCTTTAGCCATTTTTGTCCAAGTTGGTCCAAGTTGTTTCGTCAATTCGTCTCTCCATCTGGTTTTTGGACGTCCTGGCTTTCTGGTCCATTCTCTGGGGGTCCACTCTGTCACTCTGATGGTCCACCTGTTATCCTTCAGTCTAGCAACGTGACCTGCCCATCTATGTTTGGCACTCCTAATGCAGTCGATAATATCAGTAACTCCTGTCTGTGATCGGACCCAGCAATTTCTCTTTTTATCTTGAAGTCTGATGCCAAACATGATTCGCTCCATCTTCCTCTGCGCAACTGGAAGCATCTCCATCGTAGTGTTATTCAAAGCCCACGTTTCACTGCCGTATGTCATAACAGGAAGAATGTATTCATTGAACACCTTTCTCTTTAACTCCATACTTGTCTTCTTATTTTTCATGATATATTCCACTTTTGCAAATGCTGCCCAGCCTAGTCCAATTCTCCTTCTGATCTCAGGCAGTAAGTCACCATCATGCATCACTGTCTTCCCAAGGTAGATGTAGCCGTTGACCTCTTCAATGACTTTCCCGTCTACAGTTATCTCGGACTTCCTCGTGTGGCCATTAAACATCACTTTAGTTTTCCCAACATGTATGCTGAGTCCGACCGGTTTGCTGGTGCTGTGAATATCATTTAGCATGCTTTTCAATTCCTCTGGTGACTTGGCAATCAGGATAATATCGTTGGCAAAGATCATGTGAGAGAGATTTTCACCATCAATGTTGAGTCCTGGGATATTGGTTATATTGAGATTAATGAACAAAAATAAAACAAATGGACAACAACAGATAAACAAACAATCAAACAAACTAAAACATGTGTTAGGTACAGCAATTAGCGTTTGTGAATTATGGAAAAGCATAAAAAAAAAAAAAAAAAAAAAAAAAAAAAAAAAAAAAAAAAAAAAAAAAAAAAAAAAAAAAAAAAAAAAAAAAAAAAAAAAAAAAAAAAAAAAATTTTTTTTTTACCCCCGGCAGTCCATTAACCTTCAACGAAAGCTTATGTATGATGTGGATTGCGATGTATGTGGTGCGTTTTTGGCATGATTCGGCTTTAGACTACATCTAAGTTAGGTACACTTAATGCATGACACGTGTTTTAGTTGTTTGATTGTTTGTTTATCTGTTTCTGTTTGTTTTGTTTGTTCTTTAATCTCAATATAACCAATATCCCAGTGTGTTTATTTCTAATTCGCAATTCACAGAGAGCGAGGGAGATTAATGTAAGGTCGAATCCAAAAAACAACAGCAGTGGATCTGAAAACAACACCATCGACACGAATGCCAATGCGTAATAGGGAAAGTATCACTCTCAGAACGGTTGGTTAAAATTTTAACCAACATGTATTAACAGGTGAACAGCCCAACGTTTGTTGGGTAATATAGCAGATGATTGAGCATATTTTACCCAACATTGGTCAGAATTTGCCCAATAAAATGCTAAAATAATTGATACACTACCCAACACATGGATAAAAATTTACCCATTGTTGGGCTGTTCACTCGAGTAATACTGTTGGTTAAGAATTTAACCACTGTTGCTGATAGAAGGCAAAAATGGTTAATCAATATTGTATATAAGATATATCTTCAAGAACGACAAAAAACAGCACACAACGACTTTGTGCATGAATTGTAGAATACTAGAGGGGGAATGAAATATAATGACATTGCATCTGACATTGACGTTATCAATCTGTTAGTACTGTTATTAATATCATATCCCTCTCGTATGGTTTGGTGTGTCAAATTGCATTATGGGTATTATGTCAAAAATTGCCATATGGGTTATTTATACAATAGGATGTATATGGTATACAAACTATTCTCTTGACACATGCCATTGAGTATTAGGGCCAATTTCTCATTAGGGTTTTATGATTTCTCTAGTATGGGGATTTATACATACTCTCTAGTATCGATGGGTTGTAAATAAAATATTCTCTAGTATGAGAATGTATATTTCATGAAGTGAGATTTTGAGAAATGAAATCAAAATACTAGAACTTCGTTTTTTTTTTACTAATCAACGTTGCGTCCAGTATCACTGGGCATCTGGGTGGTCCAACTGATTTGAGATGGTGATGGCGGGAAATAGTCACCAACTCATGACTCGCCCCTAGGCGAGTCAAATTCTATGCACGCGAATTCTATGGCCGCGAGGAGCAGTTAGTCCATAAGCTGCATCGTCAGATTTATCGTTCGTTGCACCCAATTAGTGATTTTAATTGCCCATATATCACCTTACTTAAAGGGATGTCCCCTGACAAGGATAGGTATATGTTCCGCCCGAACGCTGCACACGTTAGCGTTTCTGCCCATTTCAAAATGGCTGACCATTGTTTTATGTAAAACGCCATTATAATTCATTACAGATAGAAAGTTTTTAATCCACGGCTACATGAAAAACCAAGTTTTAACCTCCCTGAAGGGGGCTTCCCTTAAACATGTCTAGGCGTCCAAGATTGGCGGGCCGCAAGCCAGTGCAGACTATTAGTGTACTTGTACTATTACGTACAAGGACGTACATACGTCACCAAATTATAAATAAATACAAAAGCATTTTTAAAAATCCTTCGGGATTCTCAGTTTTGAGATGAGGAAAAGGATAAAAAATGCAGAACTGATGCCAAACGCCATTATAAACACAAATTCTATGTGTCAAAAATTTGATTTATGTGTAGAAATTTAATTATTTAAAAAATGGTCATCGATGAGTCATATCAATTTTTTAATTAATATCTTGTATTTGAAAAAAAGATACAACAATCCGCAAATACATTTGTTTATAAAAGCTTTTAAAAACTCTAAATTTGTAGGAAGATACAACTGCAGAAACTGTCAAAATTAAACTGTCCCGGGGGTGAAATGGTGAATGTTAACAACAGAATGGATGTCCTTAAAAGTGCATGCATTGTGGGGAAATATGAAGTCGTACGTAATTGTACAGTCGACATGCTACTGGTTTGTTAGAATAGAAGAGAACCCTATGAGCGTACTAACCGGAGGAGAGGTTTGTTTATGGTCTTGAAGAAGTATCATGGAAACGCCCAAATAAATTCCTACCACACCTGATAATTTGCTTCCAAAATTCAAATTTTTGATTTTATTTGACTTCAATAATTAGTAAAATGCACAAAGATAGTGCAAATATTTTTAAACAATTTCTTTGGATTTTGGTGTTTATTTTCCGGTTAGCAATTAATTCTTCTGGCATGATTTTAATCACACCCAATTTTTTGTGTTTAATAATGCAAAGCTCTATTCATTGACGTGCAATTAATATTTGTATTTTTTTATTAATTTTATAAAATGAAGATATTTATCATGAACTGATTATGTTGACTATTAACACTTAAAGTGACCAGGGGTGGGGGGGGGGTCCATTAAGATACCCACATTTGATTTTTTTGCGATTTCTCGGTTACGCAATTCAAAAGTTTTCAAGGAGTTTTGCTAATTGTCTGTCTGATTTATGAATAAGCTTCGTCCTGATACAAAAAAAAAAAAACTTATCCGCCCATGGCTTCATGAGCAATAATTAAGTTGGGTCTATAGGAAACCCCCCCCCCCTGGGCACTAACGGAAGTGAAAAAACAATCAAGATCTTGTACTAATAAACAATTAAAGAATAATTAAATCTTGGGATTTATTTGCTAGAAATATACTTAGGATGGTAATTAATAATGATTAATAATACTTAATCAAATAACCTTTTATATGCTGATAGCATAAATTTTAATTTTATTAATGCCGTGGCTTTTAACTGTGTAAGTCCATGGAAAAATAAGGCAATTTGAAGTTCTGAGAAAATACAGATGGTAAAATTTGGCTATTGCAATGAGTATTTAATTGGTTATTTCTAGAGTAGATAGACTGAGTTATTTTGGTTCAAACCTTATAATGGAGTGCTTGAGGATGAACTGTGGCGAACCACTCCTTTCGGAACGAGTGACAATTCCAATTGGCCATAGGTCATAGGTTCAAAGGTCGGATTTTCATTTGTATTATGGGTATGTGGTTCTTTACGTGACCCCCATTTTTTGATGTTAGTGTCATGATTCAAACTCCACGGGGAAAGGTGGTTTATCTGGGTTGGGTCCCTAGGAAACCCCTCCCCCCCCTGGGCACCTAGCGAAATTGTTTTTAGCTTGGGCACTTAAGTGTTAAAAACTTTGTCTATAAAACTAGATTCTTGTTTACGCATTTAATCTGTTGTGTTTGTTTCTTTGTTAAGTTGCAATCTTTGTGTGAGCTTGCCAGAAAGCCATTTTGGTTTCACTACCCACCTACTGTGCGAAACAACTTCTGACCATGCCTAATAAAGTGCACAAAACTCGATTTGGTTACACAGTAAATTGATTATATCTCTGGATTGACAAAAGTAAAATAAGATGAAACATTGGTGTGCAAAGCTCTGAATCTTTGTTCTTTAATATTATGCCAAAGTAAGAATGGCTTATTTCGAAATTTCATTAACCAAATTTTTTTTTCTGATTGTACACTTTTTGGAGACAGGCTGTATAATAGTCCATAGGAAGACAACCAGCTCATATCAATCTGATAACAATAAAATCATAATAACCGAGGTAGAGACTATATTTAGGGACTACTCAGTGACGTCCATAGGTTGTTTTCCCAGTAAAAATAAAAAAATATGCTTATGAAGAAGTGAAAAAAAAAAAATTGTCTATATGTAGAAGGAAAATTTACAGATGGTGACCTAAGTTCTTTCGAGCAAATCAAGGGCTATCTTATTTGTTTCGACGTGTACCACAGACTCCTTCTCTCTTCCCACTGCCTAGATCAGGCTTCTTCCAGGTAACTAGTGTTGAGTGGTCTGCAATTATCCAGACGTACGAGAGAGAAAAGTGCGGAAACATTTTTCAATAGTCTTTGTTAGGGTTCTTATGTCGAAAAAGATGTGGAGGGGTGTTTCTCTTGATTTGTGGTCCCCCGGAGCGGTTATAACCGCCGCCATCATGTGTTATGATCATGTCCGCATTACACAAAGAATGGCATTGAATCTCTTGTTGGTTGCTCTAAAAATATTACACGCATTCTTACCCCATCTATTGGCAATTTTAGTACATTAACAAAAACATTGCTCCTACCGGCTGGCCATCTTGGAAAATTAAATTGTTTAAGCCCTCAGGAAGGTTAGATTTTATTTCGTAATTCCTGGATAAAGTCCTATCTATAATGAAAATACAATAGCAGTTTTTCATTAAAACAATGGCTGGCCATTTTGAAATAGGCATTATGCGCTAATTTGCAACATTTCGGGCGGAAACATACCTAATCTAGTCAGGGGACAGGACACCCCTTCAACGGTAATATATTGGAAAATTAATCAGCAGGTGGGTGCAACAACAAACTCGAATTTTCAGGCCCGTACAGAAACTGGCTTTGGACTAAATGGCAAAAGGAGAGGCCGTCCAAGAAGCTTTTGGGAAAAGTTTGGGAGGCAACAACACTAAACATTAACTTCTGTTAGTTTTGTCAGGATCAAACTTGTTGGGAAAGTGGTTATCTGGGTGGGTCCCTAGGAATCCCACCCCCTTGGGCACTAACGGAAGTTTTTTTTTTAGCTTGGGCACTTAAGTGTTAAAACTCGGAGGTCTTTTGGAGACATGCCCCTAAGAATGTGAGGTTGAAATACACACAATAGAGGCATATTTGTTATTTCAAAAAAAAAATGTTTTGTGAAATTGGAGAAAATCGCCAAGAGAAGCAGGACTACATAATTATGTAAAATTAGTAGTAGAAAACGGTGCATGGGTGACTGCTGAGCGAAAAAAAACCCACAAAACAATTATACATACAGGCTGTCCAAAAAAATGTTAACACTCGGAACACAGACTCTTGTACATAAACTGAAGAAGTACTCAGGTTCTTGTTTGATAGGGCTCTTTTAAAGCTAACTAAATAAAGCTTTTATTTTGCCGCGTTTATTTCATTCCGATGGCGATATGTAGACAAAAGATATGCTGCGTCAAAAAAGGAGTACAAATTCGGATTGGTCCGATTTGCCGTGGTTACATTGGTAAGATTGTGTTGAAAACGTGATTTTGTAACATACTCAAACTTGGGTTATTTGATTATGTTATTGTTGGTAATTGAGCCTATGAAGATTTGGACAATCCAGTTGAACTGCAATTGTCATAACCCGTGTGATCATTGTCTTATGATCCCAGCATACTATGTATTTTCAAAATATTAATCGTTTATTTCATTGGAGAGTTAGTTGCCATATCAAATCGCTCAAAATTACACCGAATGTTAAACCAAACCAAAATTATTAAATCAAAACAATCAGACTTTTTATTGGATTCTAAAGAAACTCTATGATTCTATCGGCAGAATAAACAACAAAAACACGAAAGTAAACAAAAAAGAAGAGGAACTTGATAATAGGCCACCATGGACAAATAAAGCAGGAAGACTTGAAAATTCAGACACAGTGGCAGGGCCATACAGATCCACGAACCAGAATAGCAAGAACTCAGCCAACGTTTCTCTTTTAGAAGAGCAGTTGTTGTAGATACAACGATGAACGCTTGATATTAAAAACATTGAGGCAGGAATTTTCGCGAGGTTTCTTAAATAGAAAAACACTGCAAAATCTATTGTTCTTTTGAAGATTGGAAGAAGATAAGATATGAAGCAAGTGTATCATGTTGCACCCATGATTCAAAGTGTTTAAGGCAGAAATCGGACAAAGTTGATTTTGCCCTCTCATAATTGATGATGCATATCTTTTGTTATATGTATCGGATTGAATGAAATAATGCATATTAAAGCGTATTTTAGTGGATTTAAATGGATACCATGCGTACTTTTTTTTTACACAATGTCGTCGTTCCGAGTTTAACATTTTTTGGACAGCCTGTTACAACACAATACACCAAAC